>JARJDS010012774.1:0-16584 GCA_030264155.1 Atheta pasadenae | reverse complement strand
CCGAGAAAATGTATCGCCATTAAAGCGATAAACACTTCGCATGGTCTAACTGTCAATAAAAATAATGGTACTTACACAAAACATTGATCAACGTTCAAGTTATTTATCAAATTATTTTACACAAAATTTAATTTATTATAAACGCCCTGTATATTATAAATTACTACCTTGTTAGGTTGTTGTTGGTTGCCCGACTAACTTCTTTGGCGATGTGAGTGTAGGTAAGGTGGCTGGAGATAATAAGTTGTTTGTCGTCACTAATATTTATATTGTTGGAGAGCCGGAGAATTTGTATGGCACACAAAGAACAATTGTATTGGCGATATCGATCACCTGGCGATCACTCTTATTAAATCCGCAATAACGTAACCCCGAAGGGTTATTAGTTATACCGATGCCGATTTGTCCGCTTGAAGCGTTGTCTTTTCACAGAATAATGTTCGTGTTGTCACCACACTATAACCGGGCAGACTGAATTGCAACGCAAAATTCGTCCCAATCTTGACCACCTATGTCTATAAGATATAATATCTGACCCAATCTGACCTCTACCAATAACATAGTCACGCTGCAAATTTCAACGTGACAACCAGGTGACAACCACAGAACATATACTACAATATACTACGAGGACATTTCCATATATTTGTCCAAAAGCGAAACGATTGGAGCGTGCGCGCGGGTATATGAAGTACTAATCAGAGCTGTCAATTCAGAGCCGTATATACGTTTTTTTTTTACTTTTTCAGGGTCGACTTTTTTCCCCCAAAATTTAAAATTTTTAAAAATAAAAAAAAAGTTATCAATTCAAATTTTTTTTTGATTCTCGTTTGGAATGTTTACAACTATTCAAATATTAGATAAATTCAGTCCATCCATGGTATAAGTATCAACCTAATCATCCAGTATTAACAAATAAATTGTTGTTTTTATGAATGATTCGATTTAATTTAATGCTACAACCAAGTCATTTAATCGTGGTACCATTCCAGTTATGCTCGTTATCTATGTCGAGTAATTCTTCCATTCTACCACGTTCTTTTGTTGGTAACTTGGTACAGATTTTCAACCAGTTACCAGTTACAAACCTGCACAAACCTTCACGAACAAGACACAAATAATAAAAATAAAAAAATTAATGTACAAGTGCACCTGCTACTTTTTGTACCTGCAACGAAGATATGCAGTTTCATTCATTTCTTCTCAACTCTTTCCTTTTGGTTCTTTACTTCATTTTTCGTTTATTTCTTTGTTTTTGTATAGGTATTAAATAATTACAGATTCAAGTAGCGGTTTAATGATTATTTACGATTCTTTGTAGTTTATTACTATTATTTTATTACTAAAATAATCAAAAACCAACAACTGATATAGGCAACCAAATATGCAATAAATTCAAATTAATTTTAAATAATATTTAAAAATGATATTTCAAGATTTAATGCTTTGATTTCTTTTGTTGAGAATAAAATATCGTGATTTATACACAAAAATCATGTTTGTTATTTTTTTTATTGGTGTTTTTCATGTGTAGTGTAGTTCTTTGTTGATTTTAAACCTGAATGCAATATTATTGACTTACTGCACTTGTATCGTCATATTCGTGACGTGAGCGCATTTTATTAACGAGCCAGTTATACAGGGCATACTAATAGCATCTCGCATTAAAGTTATAGCTGCATAAAAAGCCCGTAACTTTACAACGCATGATCACATTCGCAATGATGTTCAAGTATCATCTACCAACTATAAACTACTCGTATTTCAACTACACGAACGCATACACACTTCTTCGTCTAGTGGAAAGCACGAAAGCACGGCAGTGAGCTTTGACTTTAACTATTAATATTTTTGGTACAGCAGAGCTTTATTTCAATAATGGTTAAATTAAATTTTCAAACAAAACCCACAATAAAGTTTAAACTAACTGAATTTCAGCCTAATAAAGTTAAGTCAACTTTATGAATTAAATTATTATCCTTTTTCAGAGTTGAACTATTGACGTTGACTAAAAATGATTTTGAATTTTGTAATTTTTCATCTCAAAGCGTCATTTACTTACAAATCTTATTTGCTATCAAATTAATTGTAATTATAGTGAACGAGTAAACGAGTGAAGAACGATTAACGATTATGATCGTGTTTATGACAGGTTATTATAAAGAATTTAACGTTTTATGAAGCATAGATCTTCATAACTCGCCAATAAAACCCCAAACGCGGCGTCTGATGCTGTATTGTCTGTGAGCTTTTTGCTCAATAACAAAAAGCAGCTTTGGGGCGTTAAAGCAAAAACAAAAACAAAAGCAATAACCAACTAAACTTTTAATTGTTAATATTGCTCAAGTTTCGTATTGAAGATTTAAGATTTAAGGTTTTGAGTTTAATGATGCTTTAAAAAACGTCTTAATGACGAAATGATGAATTGCACTGCGGTGAAAAACAATCAAACGCATCAAAGAATAAATTAAATTTATAAAAAAATAAAAACATGTATAATTAGTACACGCCAATTAGTACCACTTGAATTTAATTATGTAGCTTGTTGTTTTTAAAGTGAGTTTTAGTTGAAAAAAAAAATTGCTGGTTCTTTAATGGCTAAGTAAGGTGCAGAAGAAGTCGAAGTCAAAGTCGATGGTGCTTGTTAAAGTGCCGTAAATTCGTCACTGATTGTAAGCTCCTCGTTACTCGTTGATATGTAAGAAGTAAGAATACAAGTCAAGCAAAAGACAAGGACAATTGTATGTTTGTAACTGACTTTAACCATTGAGGAATCGTGCAGAAATTAAGTGAACATGCATACACGAAGAAACGAAACGTGTCAGCAGTTCGACGATGTTAAAATAAATTTTAATAAAATGGTAAAAAAAGAAAATGTAACAACTTTCGGAAAGTGTGTGAATTTACACTTCACAGTGGGAGACTCGTCGGTTGTGGTCGTAAATGTGTGGAATCAAGCAATAATAAGCATGAATGTTCTATAACATTTTAAATTCAAGTGTCAATTATTTTTAAGTTCAGATCGAAAACCACATCAATATTTTATGACTTTTACGCTTTGATTGTATTTATTGAAACAGGTTTTAATTTGTTATAAATGCTAAAAGTTGCGGCTCTGCGCATGCGTTTATTGGTTCAGCCACGCCCATAAACGCCCTTTAGCGCGCCAAGCGCGCTCATAACTAGGTGGAGCCATTGAAACTCAACAAATCACAACGAACGTTAACAACAGAGTGTTTGGTCCTCGGTTCCTATTCGCTTGTTTAGAAAATAAGCTCCTCCTTCGATTAATGACGTGGTGGATTAGCCAATTAAAAAAACGCGTTAAGTAGAATAATTTATATAGAATATATTTTATCGGAAAAAAAATATTTTCTTTATTCTTTAATTTCTAAGTTACCTAAAGAATATCCCTAAGAAATAGGTTTTTTTTTAACAAAAGTTTTAAAATGTTTAAATGAATAGATCCATGTTTCTTTAAACTTTTCTTGTGTTCTAAAATTAACGTAAATGTTTTTCTCTCAAAAACACAGCAAAGAAGTAAAACGCATCTGTTTCGCGAACATTTTAATGTCCATTTTGTGTACTTAAGGCCCTTAAAGCGGCCCGACGAAGGATTTAACTGCCCGGTTAATCTTTTCCCCTTTTTCTTCCTTTCAACTCCCTCGTAACCCCTGCAAAGACCCAGAATGGAAGGAAGGACACACTGGAACGAAAGCTTTTTTTTGTTTTTAAAGTCCTGAAGTAAGTTTTTGTTAATTTTTTATGTTTTTTTTGGCGTCTAAGAACGTGACATATATTTTTTGCTGGGTTTTGTCCTTCGGTTCTCTTTAATTTATTAATCTTAAATTCAAAACAATTTAAACGTCTTTTTTTTTTAATATTTTAATGGAAAAATTTAACTTTTCATAAAGATAAATTATTTCCAAGACGAATGCAAGTGAAGCAAAGTAGTTTTTCCATCTTCTTAAAGTTCACAGAAATTATGAATGGTCATTAAATTAATAATGCACCGGAAAAATGCACAGGGTGTTTAAAATATCAATAAAAAAATAAAAATGATAAAATTCCCTCTTAAAATTTAAATATTATGTAAATTTTATTTTTATTTTTTGTTAAGTATTATTTTTATTAAGATTAGAATATTTTGGAAGACTCAGGACAAACAATTTATGAAAAATTAAAGTGCAACCGCATTCGAATGGCTTCTTTGCGTGGTGGCAAACTCGCAATGCGAAAAATTTACTTGGCCTCTGGTTCTGACACCCCCGACACAAGGCGGCGAGCAGCGTCTTCCCAGAATGTTGTTTCCGCCTTGAGCCGGCGGGCTGTTGGTTGGTAGGCAATAGTCAAGCGAGGCGCAAACTCGTCTCGACTTACTACACAAGAATGCACTTATTCCGGACGCTAACTTCTTTAATTAACTCTCACTCTGTGTTGACACATAAATGGAAATTACGGCCGAAGCTCGCGCGCCGGCCGAAGGGCTGCGAACTGGTGAAGGACGCCGGCTAAGCCAGACTAAGCGAGCAAGGAGTCGGATTACGCGTCGCCAAGGAGCTCCTTTGAAAGGGCCTACGGTTTTCGGTCAGAGGGAGAGAAGATTGAAGCGCCTAACTTCATAATATTCTACTTTGTTCCGTAATTTGAGTGCGAGAATTTAATAAATGCACTTTGCGTTGTTTGAGATGGAAATTTTCGAACTAATTTCGTAATTTTTTACTTTTCACTCAAACATTTTTTTTTTATGTCGATAGAAGAATATATTAGAATTCTCCCCAAAAAAAATGTAATGTTTGGTAAGACACATATTTAATTATTTATCCTACAATGCGACCATCATAAAATAACCGAAACACATCCGAAAAACAATTCATGCTCGCGTGAGTCCTTCGGGTCGACATCTTATTGTTTTATTCATAAATGCGGTGCGTTGTTTAGCCCTTTGTTCCACAACCACAAAGACATAAAATTTCATCCAAAATTCAACGTAAAAATCATGAATTAATTACTTGGGGAGCAGACACTATCATTTTCTAAAATATGTAGCCTGAAAAATTAAATTTTTGTTTGTATTTGTCTTCTGCTCGAATTGTCCGCGTCAGCTCAGGTCGAGATTTGATGATGATGCACATCGGAAACGAGAGCGCATGTAATTAATTACAAACCCAGAGGAGCGACTAGTTTTTTGCACACTGACAATGTTTGCACCATTTTCCGGCATGATGCAAGCGAATTTTTTTCACCACTTGAACTTAATTAAATGCGACAATAAGAAACTATGGTATAGACACTTCATATTATCAAAAGTGCAAGAAATTGAATTTAAAAAAAAATTAAAAAAAAATCAAAATTATTAATAAAATAACAAAATTAAAAATGCTAGATAAAAAATGTTATATTTGTCTTAAAAATAAATAATTCAAAGTAATTATTGACTGTATAAAATTGGATAACAATAAAATAAAATCTCGACGGGCCGAAATTTAATTAAAAGATGAAGTCGTTAGGAAAAGTCGAGAGTCATAGTCTGGAAATGAACAGCGTGCGTGCTTGCAAGGAAAAAGTTTTAATTTCAATCGTTTGTCGGTCGTTTTGCTCCGACGCCAAGCGCAAAAGTCGCACAAAAGACAAACAATTAACCTGACAATGTTAATTGAAGTTGAACCTGCCAGTCTTGAGCTTGCGATATAACGACCCGTGTTTAACTTCTCCTAACTCCTAACGTTTTGTGACGTACACGTTAGGATACTGAAGAACTGAAGAACCAAAGAACCAAAGAACCAAAGAGTTAAATTCAAAACGACTTAAATGAAAGGACTTTGAGTTGAAAAGACCAGAAAAGTGTGATGAGTAAATACTACGATGTAAATACTAAATAAAAAACATTTAGTGTTAAGAGTTAATTATAAAATGTTACAATGTATAGGCAACCAAATTTACACAAAGCACACTTCCCTTCTTACAAAATTACAAAACTGCTATTTTCGAATAGAATTTTTGTTGTTTTATTCAAAATCTAATCTAGTGAGTTCATCAGTCCACATCACTCTTTAACTTGAAGTATGAAGAATGGCACATAAAACCTTCAGGTCTTAGATAGAGCTTGCCAGATCTTGTGGAGTTGTGGTATGACATAAGTTGCGGTATAAAGTTACGAGACACGAGATGCTCGTGAAATCGCTTTGGATGATGCGTCAAAGTCATCAAGGCTCGAAGGAATGCGCTCGAGTAACAAGGTCCGCGCAATGCGTAATGACGGCAATAAGACGAGGCGTCGTTTCAATTAATTGAAATACCTTCGGTAATTTACGCGGTCGAGAACATAAACGTCATAAACACGTATTTCACCATCAAACGCTAATGTTTTGATGCACATTTCACGCCTGTCACAACACTCCCAACACTCCAAACATAATTGATCTATTTAAGGTGGATCCTAATTTGAGAATATTTAAACATCAAAGTTTATTTTTTATTTCGCCTCTATGCACTACAAACACAAACTTAAAAATTAATTCAAAAAATTTATTTTGTTTTTATTTTGTTTAAATTTTATTTGTAGATGTTGCCTAATGATTAAAATCATTATCGTGATCATGACGAGATAATCCGATTATTATTTGTACTCGGACGCCTCCTGTCAATTCGTGATCAGCAATAAAACATGTTGTAAAGTACAAGAAGCATCATTAATGAGCCACGTTCTTGAGCTGTGAGCAATAAATTGATTCTTGATTGCATTACGCTCATAACCCTTCTTTGAAACTCGCAAAAATATGATATACGATTCAATTAAAATCGTTGCAGAACCAATAAAATATAAATAACCTAAAACTGTCCAAATAAATCTTCCTGAAGCAAAAATAAAATTAAGACTCGAAATAAATACCAGCACAATCAACAACAACAACAACAATGAAAACAAAATAAGACCAAAAGAATTTAAAATAATATATTCACAATTTATAATACAACAACTTAATCAACGTTACACCAAGGTCATTGTCATATTTTTTTTACAATTCAAAGTCTTTGTAATTTAAAGACTTTTTAACCTTACGCCTGAAGTGACAAAAATTAAATGAATATTTAATTATTTCCCCAAGGCTTAGATCAGAATGAGCAATAAAAAATTAAAATTATGACTAGAGGGTAAATAATTTTCTTTCAGTTTTATAAAAACGCCCAGTGTATTTTTTTTCTTTTAATTTTTAAATTTACGTGTAATAAAAATCAAAATTTATTATCACACAAAATTTATAACTGAAAACATTGCATATAAATTGTTTTCCATTTGTTTCACAAAATCCAGTTAATAAACATGTAAATGTAATGTAATGTCTTACTTATTTCTTCGTCATTCGCAGTGATTCAACTGAGAATGAAGAAAACCTGTCGTTCAACTCTTTTTTTTTTGTTCATCATCGTGCACTACCTGATATTTTTAATCAACATAAATTTTAAATTTTATTTTATGATGACATAAACCCTCGGAATGAAATAGTTTTGAATTTCTAAAGTTGCGCGAACTTGTTCGCAACTTTGGGGGCGAACTAGTAAAAATCCATCCACGTGAACCAATAAAAACAAAACAAACAGCTGGACGATGTTGTAAATTTTCTTACTCCCCGCAGCACAAAACTGTACTCAACCATCAACATCAAGAAATGACTTAGGGAATCAAGAAATCACTTTATGAGCTTTACAACAATCATCATAAATTTTATATAGAAGTAAAAGAAAATAGTCAAAAGTTTTTCCTTGGAAAAGTATAAATTAAATATTTACAACAATATATTATACAATGGATTAAAAACATAAATAATTAAACTTTAAATTTTTTTAGTTTTGCCTAGTTTGTTGTTTTTCTTGTTTGTTGTTTGTTGTATTTTCTTGTGTTTTGTTACTAGTTATTTGGCTTTACTCCTAAATGCGAATAGAGAAAAGTTTTAGTTGGCAACCGACAATGAGAGGCTGCCGCTGCCGCCGCCGCCGACAAGCCTTAATCATGTTTACCATCATCATCGCAGTCATTGCGATGCCGTTCACGAATAGAAAAGCTAATTGGCAAGGATAGCGCGCGGGCCCGGACTGGTTTTGTTGTTAGTTTTGTTACCAGTTACCACCAACCGGCTACCAGTTACGCCTTGTTGTTATTCAACCGGGCGCCGGATATAAATTTACGCCCTAAAAGCTTTTCTCCACCGAGCTAGGGGCAAGCGACCTCTTATTTTTAAAACTGTCGCAATGCTAACTTAAAACAAGACAACAATAATCAAAAATTTAATGCTTATATCACAAAAAACAAAATATTATTAAATTTTTAAATGAAAATATTTAAAACAATACATTTTTAATTGCAATTATTTGTTTTTTTAGTTGAAAGTCGGGTTTATGTCATGAAATGTTGAATAAATTGTAATTTTAACATCAAACAAATACACAAGCAAACAGAAAAAAAGTGTTAAAATGCAATTATGTCAACTGTAGAAAAACAAACACGTTTTTAGGTTTTTTTAACAGTGTGCAGTGGAGCAAAATGTTTTTCTGTTTATTTACATGTAGCTTTTGTTGTTTTTATCGGTTGGATGCATATCAATTGTCAATTTCGTGTTTGACAAGCGTAATATGAAACTTTTTCGGATTGCAATTTACAAATCATGTTGGTTTTTCTGTTTTTTTTTTGTTAAGCAACACACAACAAGCTTTCATTTTAGGGGTTGGTCCTTACCTATTTGTAAAATAGGTAATAAAATAATAAATCTACAGCGACAAATAATCTTTTTGAATTATTTTTTTCATTTTACATATTTAATCTTTAAAGACTTTAAAATTATTTGACAACATGAATTTTAATATTCGTTAATTAAATAAAAAAAGGGTGTTATGAGCCGAAAATTAAGATTTTAATTGGTGTGTTTTTAGTTCCATAAGAAATACACGGCAATCAAACAAATTTTAGCTTCAACAATACTCTACTTCAACAATACAGTAGGAAAATACATAGAAAATCGACATCCCGTCGCAACAAGTTCAAGTAGGCGGAATTTAAAACGTAAGATTTTATACTCTTTCAAGTGTTCAGTGAATACAAGTTTTAAACGCGCTGTGATGGTCAGTATAGAGAGAGACAATGCTGTGTCGTACACACTGTAAATTCATGATGGCCGACTACCATAAGAATACCCAGGCCGTTGCTAAGGTAAAAATCAACATGCCCTAGCAACCAGTTCCAGTAGGAGGGCATTTGAACGTAAGATTTTATACATTTTCAAGTGTTCAGCGGATACATGTTCTAAACACGGTGTGATGGGTCATAACATAGTGTCAACGCTGTGTTACGGGCACATTGTATTTTATATATGTTCAAGTATACAGCGAATATATATTCTATACGAGCTGTGATTGGTCAGGGTACTATTGCACATAGGCCGTTGCCAGTAGAGGGGTATTCAACCGTAAGATTGAATACATTTTCAAGTGTTACTTTTTCCATGTGAATATTACGTTAAAATTATTTCGGTATATTTTGTAGTATTTCTAAAACAAAATTCTTAAGTATAGTTAAAACGCAATAAAACGTCAGTAATAAAATTTTATGTTGAAATTAATCAAAATATTATGTTGTCTTTTGTTTAACTTGTTTGTTTGATTTTATACGCCAATAAAATATAAATTATCATCGATTAATCCGCAACAGATGTCAACACCTTTACTAATATCTAATTTCCACGCAATAAACCAATAATTACAAGACGCCAACTGTGATTTCTCACAAAACTGTCTTGTTTAACATTAAATTAATCGAAGCAAAACCATATTAGTATTTCTTGATTTTTAATCTTCTGTGAAACATTAAATTCTACAATTTCTTATGTCCTAACAAGCAGAATGTTAAGTAATTGTGGTCGGTGTTTGCATTACCAATCGTTTGAAACATTTGCAATAAATATCTGCTGATCAGATGGAACAGTCTGCGATAAACCGCGAGAAACTACATAAACATGTAAATGAAGAAATCAAGAAACTGTACAAAACATTAGACTTTAGACGTTGTTAGATATATCTAAGGTAAAAGCAAGGTAAAGCAATTAGAAATATCTTTGCGTGTAAATTCTATCGACCCGTATGACCATTCACAATTTATGATTGGGAAAATGTCCATGATTAACTTTACTTAGTCACATCTTAGTAACTTTTGAAACGAGTTAGAAATTTTAATTTTTGTTGTTACTTTTTGTTTTTGTTTTTATTTTGTTTTTGTTTAATAAAGTGTGTTATTGCTCACATGTCTATGATTATCATCGTAATTATTTGATTTTTTCTCTGATGATTTTCTTTGATTTGTTACTAGGTATTCGCTCATGTCGGTTTCCTTTTTAAGTGTTGTTGCTTGTGACTTGTAGCTTGTTGTAGATGACGTGCTTAGTTATAATTTATGAAGGTATTAATGCTGGTAAAATGTGAATTTCTTGTCAGGCGTTCGCGAGCGCTTAATGTTTATTTTTACTTTGACATGGAAACGCAAAACATTATTTATACTTGGATAGACTTCATAGTGGCAACGTAGCAGTATAAATAAGATGTCATGTCTTAGATGTCAAGCAGTATTATTTTAATATTGTAAATTTTAATGCTAAAATAATATTTATGCAGTAATATCGACCAAAACATGTTTTGTTATAATTTTGTTCATACAAGAAAAAAAACTTAAATGTCAACTTCACGCCAAAAAAGTAGTATTTCTAATAGAATGTTGTAGATAATATTCTAGAGAACAATTTATCTTAGTAAGATATTTGATAAAGCGCACCAGTTTTGTAAAAAAACTTAATTTTCTAACCAAATACAAATTTTTAAATCGAAAAATTAAATTCCAATAACAAATTATCAATTAGTCCACTGATTAAATAAAAACATAATAAACTATTTTATAAGCGCATGAAAAACACTTAATCACAATGAACAACAATTTTTTGTTAACCCAAAACTAAATTCTAATTTTTATCACAAAAAACCAATTCAATTTATGTTTTACGTGAAACATTAACAATTTATCAGAAGCTAAAATTAGTTTTCCACTTTTATAAATATTAATGAATTTTATAACATCCCGTATAATAATAATCTCTCATATTGCATGACTATGACTATAGTGTAGTCACAAATATTCATTACAGACACCCATTCTTGCTACCCGCTTTGCATTATATACCAATTCGCGCGCGAAACCGGCCGACATTTTAAAATAATGATGCATAATGTATGAATTTATGCATTTTCCGAACATCCAAACACTCTTAAATATTGTTTGCTTCATATAAGTTTATGATACCTATGCAATGTCTTAAAATATAGTCGCAAACCCAAGTCTAACAAAAAAAAACTAAAAATAATTAAAAAAAACATAACCCAACATTTATACTTTCTTAATATTTTTTATTATAATTTTACAATAAAAAAAAATTGTAGAAACATTTAAAGGCTTTTAAAGTTTAACTTATTAAATTTACAACTTGAAATTCTCTTTGAACATATTTTTGTTGGTATATTATATTAAAGTTCTATAAGTTGGTCTTAAAATGTTTCTATTTCAATGTTTCAAGTTACCTGTCGTATTTTTAAATTTTTTTACTGTAAAATATCTGAATAAATTATAATTCTTCATTTATTTTACGTTTCAAGCTTATTAAAACATTTAAAAAATTATTTTATTCATTTCTACTTCACTTTCTTTTAATATAAATTTTTTTTTAATATAAAAGAAAATATAATGTCAACTAAATGATCAATTATTTATAAATATTAATTTGTACTTTAAGAAAAATATGCCAAAACGTTACATTCACGACAAAATAAGCTTAAGATATTTTCTTCGTGTTTTCTATTTTCTATTTTTATTCCTCCACTTCTGCAATCCGTACATCCCTCGATTTCTACTACATTCCAAGCAAAGTCCTACAGTAGTTTGTACTTTTTGTTTGATACAAAAGCATTGTCAGGAATAGAAAATAGAGTCGTTGGTTCAGTGATTGCGAATAAAAATGGCGTGCATACAAATGTGCCCTCTATTACTTTCCGTACGTTCTGTATGTACACGTAATGCGCTTCTATTTATCCTTAACAACGAGCAGGTTCGTTGCATGATGCGCTCCCAGGATGCAAATTCACTGATAGTGAACGCGCGCGGAAAAAATCATCAAGCTGTGCAAAAAATTGTGAAAACATGCGGCCGCGAAATGAAAATTCCACTTTATTTCACTACCGACAACAACTACCTCTGAACCCTTTGTTGGATGATTGCACTTTTTTCCCGCCATGTTTGTTTGATTACTTGTTTCAAATTAAACGGAATATGAAACGTGCTTGGATCAAATCAACAACCCTAAAAAAAATACAATTTTTTATGCCAAATTTTTATCATTTTTACACTCACCCTAGGTTAGTTTCGTTAAAGTTAATTTAAGTTAAGTTTAAATGATCAATAGTTAAAATCTATTTGCAAATCCATCAGAAACGATTATGCAAATCGAATCACGATTAAATGCAAATAATCCAAAAGTTTAGTGCTGAATCGAGTTTAGATTTTGAATAAACTCACGAAAATTTGAATACAAATCTAAATTTATCTGCATGGTAAGTGAACAATCGATTACTGATTGTAAAATCGACATTTAATCAAACTTCTACCCTACACGTGACAGATATTTTCATGTAAAATTTTAATAAAAGTAAATAATAAATTTTACGATGTAATTTTGAGGTTAGAATGGTCTAGAACTCAAAGCGAATGGAACAATGAACTCGAAAATACAATAAACATATGGTAATGTCGGAAAATGTGCAGGAAAACGCAGGAAAAGTAGAAACTTTCGCCGTTTGCGTATACTTTTCGCGTTGCTTTTGTATCGCCTCTGCCGCCACCGCCGCCGGTGTGAATAAAGTTAACTGTTTCGTCGTTTTGTGCGCACAAAAGTCGGCGGAATACGGTGAATAAAGGAAGTCGAAACGATGCAAAACTATCTTTTCTTCGTCGAGAACGACGCTGTATGTTTGTGGATAGGGTTATTTCAGTTTTTGGAGTTTTTCGAGTTCAACATGAAACTTCACACCGCGAATATTTACTAAAACTTTTTGACCACGTTATAGGTATGAACATCAATAAAGAAACAAAATGTGCTGCAGGTAACAGTTATTTAACTTATTCTTTAATCATTACGGGAATAAATTTAAAAAATTCAAATATAAAAAAAGTTAAATGTGATATCAAAATTTCAACGTTTTGTTAACGTCAATGAAAACGTTCCTAATCAAGTGCCACAAGATTTAACAAAAACGACGGAAAATATCATGCGCAAGATATTCTTGAATGCGAACCCAAAAAAAATAGTCACTTCGCAAATGCGAAGAGTTGTGAAGCGCACGGTACGACTATTTACGTATTCATTGCTTTATTTCAATGCAATTATCCTCGGATTTGCATAACTGCTGGCAGTAAATCATAAACAGAGTTTAGTGCATACCTACGACAAGGGGGTTGTAAATGTTATAAAGTTGTAACAGGGAAAACCCGATTTATTTCGTTCCAAAAAAGCATATTTACCTTAAAAAATTAAATCAACAATAATTTAACAACATCTATAAATCTTTAAAAAAAAGTGATTATTTTGATTTGTTATATTTGAGTGTTCAATTCTCACGACAAGAAATAAATTTTACCCAAATCTTGTGTTATCTTATTCCTCGTCTTCGTGTGTTATTGTATGTTATTGTGTGTTATTGTGCTCAAATTGAAGCATAACAAGGTGACAAATTTACGTCTTTCGTTCCTGACGTGCACCACTCGTCTTTAGATCGTTCGTTCCTATTATAAAACGAAACAGACGAAACAACCCAGTAACAGTCGAGTCAACAAAAGTAAGAAAAGAAAATCGAAAGTGGAAGGAAGACGTTGAACTATCCCTTAAACTTATAGACATTTTTATTGTGTCACACATGGCTTTTACTCTATTTTTGTAGTTTAGGGGGAGAGAAAAAAAGGACGAACGTATTTCCTTTAAACACTACTAGTAAGTCAGAAGTACAAGTAGTAACTGTTTCGTTGCCATGGCAACTACTTGCGTTCCATAACGTGTTTTATTGAGTTTTCACCGCAAAAACACAGAAATCACAACAAATTTCTTGTATTTATTAAAAAAAACATTAACTAATTTGCATTCAAAGTTTCAAATCAACATCTCAATCAACTTAATCAAGCGTCATAACTGGAAAACAAGCTTCTGAATATGTACTAAGTTGGAACTGCTTGCAAAGACTTGCAACTACTATCAAACTGTGTGTACAAAGTCAAACTCGGAAATCAAGTTGTCGGCGTTAGACAAGAAAATTGGCATAGAAATCGATTAGCAATCGCCTCGCTCGTTCAATAAAATGAATCCAATCAAACGAAAGACGCAAGAAACTAACTACTTATAGCAATATCTATATAAATAATGGAACTATCGCTATTATTTACACGTACATTTATATACTTATATATAAAATCTTATATAGAATTGAATCTCCTCTGGTATTTTATCTCTTTATTCGTTTTGTGAAATAATAACTGCACTGCAGAAATAATTAATCCTAGTCTGTAATTATGTTGCGCAATGCATTTAACTGTGCTTGTAAACAACTCTATACTTTAATAGATACAGGAAGAGATGAGTGTAATCGAGATTTTTACCTTAGAAGAAGTAATGATAAGGCTGACGTTTTAAATATTGGAAACTTACTATGTTTGTTAAGTGTGCTATTTATTGCTTGAAATTACACGTAGTTATTTGTAATGAGAAGACGTGTTTATTGATACACATTAATATAAAGTGCAACCCAAGATTGTTAGTGTATACTGTATACAATTTATAAAGATAAGAATTAAATTACAAACGTATGTCATTATTATTTATTATTTAAAAACAAAAAAAACCGTAGGGTTTGTGGATTAATATTGTTAATTTTAAAATAAGTTTTTTTTGTTTAAAAAGTTGTTTATTTTTTGTTGAAAAAACCAAATATTTAATTAAATTATAGCGCTAACATAAATAAAGTTAAGAAGGGATAAAATTTCACGAGTATTATTTGAAAGCCTAAAGCCAGTTTGGGATAGAATAGATTTAAACTCCCCAAAAATTAATTAATCAAAGCACGTAAAAGATAAAACGTGAATATTTTCAGATTGCGCTCGAAATTAAAAGAAAATATCATCCAATTCCTCTCTTACAGGATTTTAGCAGTCGCTAAGTCAAAACGTTAAAGAATATTAAACAAAAACACCTCCTACCTTCAATCCTACCCTTCCCACTCATCCCCAATGCTACTTTTGTTTTATTTTGTTTTGTTTGGTTGTTTTTTGACTTTATTGCTTTTTTTGTTGGTAAAATTTCGTTAAAAAAAATTTATAATATGTTTTATTAAAAATATCCAAATATTTTCTTTGTTTTACATAATAAAATATTTTATACACACATTCGGAAATCCGCAAAGCAAAAAATTTTAATAAAACTCTATGTACGTTTATTTATCCTGTTCGGTGGATGTACACCACCGATATTAACATTGCGGCTGGTCTAAGCTAAAGGATGGCTGGGACATTGATAAAAACTCATTTCCACATTTCCACCCGGAGTTAACTATGAAAAAGCGCACAAAAAACGCACCGCAATACTCGTGGACGTTTTTTTCGGACTCGGGAATGCGCGTCACTAATATTTATTTATTTCGCCACGATAATCATTGTCCTGCGGCGGTGCGGTCCTGTGAAAAGTGCGCAAACTGACGTGGTTTTTTTTGGGGCGAGTCACGCTTTTGGACATATGATGACGACAAACACCGGCTGAAATTTTTCCAATTTTGTTGAGCAACAACAAAATGAGAATGTAAATACGACAGTTGGGCATCAACAAAATTTATTTGGAAAACATAAGCGGTGAAAAGGTGAATTTTTTTGATGAAATTAATTTTTTGTTTACAATTTTTTTTATTTATGTTAAACGCTTCGTATATTTTCGTCTATGTTTGTTTATGGTCGTATACTGACGTGATGTGCACACGAAATATTTTATTTCTACCGATTTATATTTATTTATCGTAGCACTTTAGTATTTTATTCAGAATATATTTATGTCTGCATTTGCTTCTTAAATTACATTTCGAGCTGGAAATGTTTGCGCGCGTGTACCTCGCGTAAAATATAAAAAATAAAAATATACTCTAATGATGTGTGTTATCATAAAAATAGTATTTTATATTCCACACCGCGTTTTGGATTTTTTACACAAATTCTTTAAAAACATCCCTTATTTTGTTTTTTTAGCGACCAAACAACGTTCATCTACTTTAAGAATTGACGTAATATTAAGCGTCATGTCTTATGTTACACCCTAATATTAATAATTTGTTTTTTATAAAATGACTTTACACTAGTAGTAACATTTGTTAGGGTCATGCCCTTGGTTGCACCCTTTAACACTAGTTCGCCTTTATATGTTCGCATATTCCACATATCCAAATTTCCATATCCCATTTTCCGGCATTGTT
>JARJDS010012767.1:0-15678 GCA_030264155.1 Atheta pasadenae | reverse complement strand
GTGTTTCTGTGTTAAAACCATTCCACTGAACCGAGAGAGAGGCAGCCTGACAAACTAAAATAAAACCAATTAGACAGTAGAGAGAGTAGTGTGTGTGTGTAGAGAGAAGAAAGGGGTTACAACAGTAGTGAAGGAAGAGAGAGAAAGGGTGGGGTGGATTATACAACACTCATTTTGTTCATATTGCAATAATTACAAGTTTACTTTAATATAATTCTGCTCAAAGCACATGCCATTTAATCAAACGTTTGTGTGTTAAACGTGAACTTTTGGTTAAAATAATTTTAAATTTCAAATGCAGAAAAAATAAAAAGTTAAAGATAAAACGCGATAATTCCTTAATAAAAAAAAAGAGTTGCAAAAAATGTAGAAAAGGTAAATTGGGGAGTAGCAACGCACGCCGGATACTACCAGTAATCAGTAAAAATCAGCTTTTATTCTGCTAATAAACAAAGTATCTTAAATTAAAATAAAAAATAAAATTTTAAAAAATTACTAAAAACTATATTTCAATTATACAAATAACATTTCTCAAAATATAAATTATCATAATGCGTTGATTGTGTACCCTTCTCATGTTGGTAAACGATTTGTTCAACCTTTTGGATGATACTTTGCAAATCAGTGTCATACACATTTTCCATAACTACTCTACAAAAGGCTTGAATATAATATGATGCCAGAGCTTGTTTTTGCATTTTTCCTGAAAACAACATTCATTATTACATACCTACAATCATTAAAATTCACAAAAAAAAATACCTGTTAAAACTGCATTAGCTATAAACATATCCTTTAACATAAGCTTCATCGAATAATCCTGATGACAAGCAGCCGACTTGTCATAGTAATGTCCGTGCAACAAAAACACTTTTGGTTTGCCTTTAAGTTGCGGGCACTTCTCGTCACTAAAGTAATCAATAATGTCTGAAGTAAGTATAAAATTGTTATCAGAACCGGCGATTTCCACCAACTTGTTGCCCTCAGCTGTGCATTTCACATTTCCAATTATCACAATTACGCACAGATCCGTCTCTTCCGCCTTGCAATTTTTCGCGAACGATTCTAAACTCTTAACCATCTCATTCTTTTTAAAATTACTCACAATCTTAACTTTATACTTGATAGTCTTAAACAATTGTGAAATATTCTTCACGTCAACTACAGCGCCTTTCTTGCTATCTTCCTCGGCATTGTTTATAATAAACACTGTACCTTTTCCACGTCGAATTAAAGGATAACTTTTATTGTTCTCTTGTTTGGCTGTGCGTGATCTCGGTTTGATTTTTATTTTCATTGATTTCGTGGTGTCTTCTAAAATATACTCTGGTTTTGTTGGTAAATACGATAGCGAATCTGGTTCATAGCGCACATCCCTTCCTTGTGTACCTACGTCGTCAACTCCACTAAAAATTATATAAAATAAATGTTTTATCAAATTAATATAATTACTTTTGTAATTTACCCGCAAGATGGTTTGCTTGCACAAGTACCCATTGTTCACATCACGCTGATTTTTCTGATTTGTGTTGAATATTTCGCATTTTATACTTTACTCCTGCCTGCTCCTGCCTCGGTTGTTTGTTCATTGATTAGTATCACAGCGGAGCACTGTCATTTTATGTGCGATGTGATACGACAAATTGATACAGTAATCTATCTGATCAAAGTTTATGGCAAACTGATATTCGATTGTTAAAATGTAGTATTTGAAACTTGAAACATCACGCACGACGAGTTTTGATGTACTGCGGACTGAAGTGGATTTGAGGCACGGGTGGGATTGTAATCAACGGCGCAGCGCGGCGACTCTCGGTCTCGGTCACCCTGGCCAAGTTCTCCCCTATAGAAAATCTAGCACGGAAGCTTGTGTTGAATACAAGGCCGGTGCAAAATTGCAAAGGGTCTTTCTTTTTCGGCTTATAGTACTCTATATACCTGATATTTTCATTCACAACTTGATTTTCGTATTTTAAATTTTGTTCACAATTTAGTGAATAATAAAACTGAAATATATTATTAGAATAAGTTATTTAAATGTTATCTTTAAAATTTTATCAATTGGTTGATTCATAAATGAGTGATTTATGACGAAAACTTGTAGAAATTGCTGATAACTTAATCATACAATCAAATTTACAAAATCTTACCTGGGTTACAGGGTTAATAAGGTTAATAATCTGAAAACCACGCTATTGGTCTTCATTGTTTGTATTTTGATATAAAACGTCAATAACCTAAAAATAAACACTGTATTTATCAGTATTTATATTCTCCGAATTACCACAAAATTTCTGAACGTAGTTACTAATTTTCTTGGAAATTTTGTGCGTATGTAGTTCAGTTCATGCTATGTTATTCGTATTTCAAATATTTCTTGAGTCAACACATGATTTCATGTTGAGTCACACAACCATTTGGAAGGTGATGTAAAAGAACGAGAATATCCGAACGTTATTAAAAACTTTGTAATTTAATTAAATCAAACAGTAATATTCACAAATAATAATAATAATTAAATAATGTTTTGTAATTAAGAATACATTTATTTTTTAGTTTAAATGTTCCATAACTATATGCAACCCACAATTCAAGTAACATACCTAACATTGCCTAACATACTTCTCAACACAAAACCGCGTAAAACAAGTTGTTTAAAGTTTTTGTTGTAATAATTAAATGTGATTGAACTATTGCAATGATAAAAGTAAATTTTACCTCCGAATTCGAAAATTTGAAATCATTTTATTCTTGTGGGAAATGGTATGTTTTATTATGTTTGTTAAAGTTTTGTTTATAACCTAAAAGTGAAAATTAGCGCGAACCATCGCCAACTAAAATCTAATTATTTGATTATAGCAAAACGCAGGATTTACCAATCCCTATATTACTTAGAACATGTCGCCATATATTTTGCACAAAATGTTTAATTATACAAGGAAAACAACACTGCCCACAATGCAGTACCCTTTACACTGCTCTGGATATTGATAGAGGCCATAAGTTTACAACAAACATATTAAAAGTAATTAAAAGTTTTGAACAAACATTTCCTGAAACCAGTGAAAATACAAAGGATAATAGGTATTCAATTGAGTGTGATCAAACTAATGTTGAACATAATGCAGCAATCAATAACATAATAAAGTTATTTGGAAATATTTGTAACAACAATGACAATATTTTGAAAGAAGTTTCAAATATAGAAAATAAAGAAAATAATGAATTACCAGTAGTCAATTTAAGACCTAAAAGAAAGCAATCTTTGGGAGACTTGACTGGCACTTTAAAAAGGGTAAAACAAGAAATTTCTAATTTAGGTACTCATAAAACAGTTGAAGAAGTAACTTTAAAGCAAGATAGTGCACAAGCAAGCAATAGCAATGATTTACAAATTTTATTATCTCTAGATGATATTGATGCAGAGTTTAGGAATGTCAAGCTTTGTCGTGAACCTTTGAAACGAAATGGAAAAGGAGAAACACCTTTACATCTTGCTTGCAAAAAACTCAATACAGAGAAGGTTAAAGAATTAATAGACAGTGGAATGGATGTTAATTGTGTTGATTGGAGTAATTGGACACCACTAGTATGTATATTTTATTAACTTAATTTTGGTATAAAACAAATGAATTTATGTAATGTATGCAACCAACACTACACACAACAAATATGTTATTAACCTTTTACGCCCTTATAATTTCAGCACGAATCCGTTGAAATAAAACATAAAAACAGTATCCAACTTTTATTGGATGCTGGCTGTCTTGTTAATGTACCATCTTTGAATTACACAACACCTTTGCATCGAGCTATAGAGATTAATGATCAAGATATTATTGATTTATTGATTTCTCATGGAGCTGATCCAGACTTGCCTGACATTACAGGCATAACACCCAAGTAATAATTTATCTTTTACCTTGCAAGTTTTATGTTTATTAAATGTATATATTGTGTTTAGGGATAATGATTCTAATTTAAATCAAATAATCCAAACTGGAAAAACACAAACTTTAGTTTTTAATTGTGATTCATCAAAGTGTGGCCCTAAAGTAACTCAGAGTTGTGAAATTGAACTATTGGGAGAGCTAAGCGTTACAAATGGTATGGAGTATTTGAGTGTTGAGTTCCATGACACATGTAATTTATTTCAACCTATTGTTATGGCCGCTTTGTTAAAAGCTGTTCCTATAATTAAATTAACAGGTTGGTTTACTTGTAACATAAAGAATTTTAATTTAAAATTTTTATTTTAATGGTTTTCAGATGTACCGACATTTTTAAAATGTGAAAACATGGCGTTTTTGACATTAATCCCTAATGCTTTGCAAAATGGGTATAAAAAGGTTCTTCGAAATCGTCTGTATCGCCTACCTGCGTTATTTGATGGGATGAATTTTCATTTGCATCCTAAATATACCATGTATACGGTTAAACGTATTAAATTTAGTCGTGAACAGATTCAAGGTTTGATTGGAATTGCAGGTGGCACTGTATTAAAACGCGCACCAAGCGAATCAACCGTAGCCGGGGTTAACACGCGTCCATTTCATGCTCGTTCAACAGGATTTAATCGTTGTGCACATTATATTTTGTACAATCAGGCTGATCCACCCCTTTTAAGGTACAACATGCCTGAATTAAAACATGTTACTGTGGAGTGGTTGTTGAATTGTATTTGGAATTTTGAAATTTTATGCGATTCATAATTAATGTAACAAAATATAATTTTGTTACATGATGAAAATCCTCAATATTAAAGATTTGCATTTGATTATAAAAGAAATAATAATAAGAAAAAAGATTTTAGGTTAAAACATTTTTATAATGTTTCCCTCTCTCGGTACACTCAATTAAGTGTTACCACTGTTGCCGTCACCCCCGACATTGTCGTGGCCACAAGTATTACCTTGTGTAGTCTACGCCGCCGCCTCCACCACCATCTCTACTACTGCCGCCTGCGCATTGGAATAACACAACACTAACGTATCGTAAACTGAACTTCGACATGGAGCTCAGTCCTCGCACAACATTGCGCCGTGTTACCTGTGCATGTTACCGCTACTGCCACCGCCTCCGTTGTAGTAACCACAGCATAAACACGTAAATAAAACAAGCCTAAGAGGGTTGGCGTGGCGTGTAGCATGCATGTAATCCGATCTTTGTTCGTATCACACCACATTTAAATCAAATACTCACAGTTGACGCATTATTCTTAACAATGTGAACCACACGTGCATTTTTATTGAAAATAATGGCACACAACGCAGGGTATATTCAAGTCAATCAAAGTAAATAATTTTTTGGGAGATTAGTAATCAATACGAGATATAAAAAGGCGTAAATGTGTAAAGTGCGTGTTGACAACAACAATAATAACCAAAAAACAAAAGGTACAGTTGTTTTTTGTTTTGTTTGAGATAAACATTTGACGCACTCGCTTGTAAACATTGCAAACATTGTAAACAAAACATTAAGTATGCAAACAGAAGTATTAATGAATACGGTTGGATAGATTGAATTATCGAAATTAGTTGATTGTTTGTTTAAATTAAATACAACCTGTAGGACGAGCCCCACAACAAACAAACCAACCGAATAAATCTTCATTGATGAGATGGGTGCGAATCAGGGACGTCTGCATAAGTCTTATTCGTGTGGAGAAGAAGGTAAATAAATAAATATTATCCACATTGCAAACTTGTATAATAGAAAAAAATCTTAAACCCATCACATAACTTATTTAAGTTTAATTTTATGTTAATCTATTTTAATCTTAAGCTATCACAAAATTCAAATTGTTCGTTCGCATCATAATTCAATTTGGATTCCGAGCGTGTTCGTATGGAACACAAACAAACGCAAAACGAAAGCAAACATTATCAACGTGCAAATAAAACCACGTTGGGAGAGTCGCTAGCAAGCAAGCAACTCACACCCCTGTAAAGTTTGTTCGCATTTCGTAGGGCCGGCAAGAAATCGATCTACTTTCTTCCGCTCGCTTGCCGCCACACGGACTCACTCACATTTAATGCGAAATAAATTTGTGCGACAGAGCGTGCTCGAAGCTTCGGTCTGAGTTATGTCATATTAAAACATAACTACGTTTGATTGGATTTTCTTTCGTTTTCGTGTTTGCGGCTGTTTCGTTTCTGGTTACATTTTTCTTTGTTTTTTAAACTTTTCCAGTTAACTTTGATCAATTTCAAATCCTACGGGCTATAGGGAAAGGGAGTTTTGGAAAAGTGAGTAATTAAATATTAATTTTAAAAAAATAATAAATAAAACACTTTGTATATTATTTTTTGTTTTGTAAGGTATGCAACCAATTATACGTTAGGTGAAGCATAGTATTTGCGAATTCTTTATTGATTATAATTATAATTACACTGAGTGCTACTTAACTTAAATTTTTCATATAACTAATGTTAAATTTTGTTTGTTTTTTTGCTTAGAAAACTGGTAAAGTTAACGCAGTTGTTTGTAAGTATATATAACATTGGTTGCATACCATAAATATTTGTGTAGTTTTTGGTTATATTACGTCGATTATACTGGTAACCAGTGAGAATCTTATTCAGATTATTTAAACCCATTTTAACTAACTTCGATGCGTTGGTTCTTCTTCTTCTTCGCGATTTGGCCATCGTGGACCACTCGTAATATCATTTTATCCGACGTTGAGTCTTCGTCTTCCCTGTGAGTACCGCTTACTGCGGTAAACACCAATCTAAAAACTGCTTGCATGTTCATAATATCAGCGCATAGAAATTAGTTAAAATTGGTTTTTGAACAAGATTATTTTTATTTTCTAATTTAGAAATGAATGTTTTAAGGTATGTATTGTTCAAAAGAAAGACTCCAAGACTATGTTTGCCATGAAATACATGAACAAACAGCAATGCATCGAACGCGATGCGTTGAAAAATGTGCTGCGGGAAGTTGACATTCTAACTCGATTGGAACACACGTTTCTGGTGAATATGTGGTTTTCTTTTCAAGGTAAATAACAAATTACTAGTTTAATGTTTGTGTTTGTTTTGTAATCAAAATTAATTTAAGATGAAGAAGATTTATTCATGGTGACCGATTTATTACTCGGCGGCGATGTTCGGTATCACATGATGCAAGAAGTCAATTTTACGGAGGAGGCGGTTATGTTGATCGTACAAGAACTGGCATTAGCTTTAGATTACTTACAGACCAAGCACATTGTGCACCGGGATATTAAACCTGACAATATTTTACTAGATGAAGAAGGTAAATAGGGCAAGAAAGAAAACCTAATCTAACCTAATATTGCGCTTTTGTTTTTGTTGTTGACTAAAGGTTTTGCACACATCACAGATTTTAATATAGCTACTATAATGGACGCATCAGCGATAGCGACATCTATGTCCGGTACAAAACCGTACATTGCACCGGAAATATTTGATTGCGCTATGGATTTAAATACAGGGTATTCATATCCTGTTGATTGGTGGTCTCTGGGTAAGAAAAAAAACTATAGAAATGTAAAAAAGACAAAAAAATTATTGTAGGAGTGGTTGCCTATGAAATGTTACAAGGCCATAGACCTTTTCCCATACATTCTCAAACTCCATACGACGCTGTTAGGGAAATGTTTCAAAATGGCTATGAAACTCCCAAAGAATGGAACAGTGATACAAAGGTGATCATCTCAAAATTGTTGTGTATGCAACCAGATGATCGAATTTCTTCGATTGCACAATTAAAACAAATACCCTGTATGCAAAACGTTGATTTTGAGGCGGTTGAACACAGAAAAGTTAAACCGCTTTATATTCCACCGGTGAGTGTTGTATTATAGAGGTTATAAAACATAATATTAAGTTATATTTGGTTTTGTTTGGTTATGTCTAGAAAGATCATTTAAACTGTGATCCCACATTTGAGTTAGAAGAGATGATCCTGGAATCAAGGCCTTTGCACAAAAAGAAGAAACGTTTGGCGAAACAAAGATCAGTGAGAGAGATACAAGCGACTGTTGAACCGGTACTTAAACATCCAGTATATTTAATCATAAATTTTAGAAGATTTTGTTTCCCTAGGACGATGCACCTAATCAAAACCTTACAATCATACCCGAATTTAGAATCTACAACCGCTTCCATGAGTTAGCACGGCGTGAGCGCGAACGTAAAGAATTAGCGTGGGAACGTGAGCTACAAAACGCTATGAATTCGTCAAACCCGCTCGAAGTCCTACCAGAAAATAGCACGGCAATCCATACATGTCAAAGTTGTCCGAAATTAGTTACGAGACATTCCAGCGATGCGGAAGATCCCGAAACGCCTCGTTCGGGAAAACTACAAAAAATGTCCAGTTGCGATTCCGCCATTAAGGTGAACACGAAAATCAAACATGGCTGTCGCAGTTTCAGCATTAAACCTTCGGATATTACGACGACGAGCTTTCGAAACACGTACAAGGACCACGCACAACCTAAAAGCGATGATTTGTTGCAAAAGGTGCAATGTTTGGATTTTATTGATCGGACACCTTCGCCGAATACTGAGCGTATTGATAAGAAATGAAATTTTGGCGTTAAAAATGTAACACGAACAATTGAATTATGAGAATTTTAAGGTTTTAAGGTTGGGTTTGAGTATAATTTGTGAAGTCAGTGAGATTGATAGCAAAAAGTGCAATTAAGATGGCGAATTTGAATTATAGCGCTTCGGTGCTGAACCATTTAAGATGGCCTTTAAACGTTTATAAATTAATTAATATTAGTAATCTGAGTGTTGAGTAGAAGATTTAAAATTTATTGATGTGGTTTGACTTTTGATTAAAGTAAAACCAGTAAAATAGACCAATCAGTTACTTTGTAGAAACAACGTAACCTCAAAATTGTAGACTTTGACGTGATAGGTTCAAGTGTTTGGCATTAAACAGCAAAACAAAATCAAAACATTCACGAATTTATACAACGGAATGTAAGTTTAACCATTTTAATAATCACGTGTACGAATTATTATTTATTAAAATCTTAATTTAGAATAGTAGTGGTCACGTGTGCAACAATAGCGCCACTTTAAATCGATTTGAAATATTTGTGTGCACTTACAAGACGACAGTTATAACAAGGGTCCAAATCAGTCCGTAAATAATAATCTAACCTAAAAACGTGTTCATGCGTAATGAACAAACACAATTACTCCATCACCCGTGTTTTCAAGATCTAACATAGTAATAACTAAACAAAGTGTGTTTTAAACAACCAAAATGCGCACATAAGCAACAAAAACAAAATAATATTTGAAGCAAGAATCAAATTTAAATTTTAGGACTAGACTACCTATATTTACTATAAGATAATACAGGGTGTTAAAAATTAAATTGAAAACAAAACCACCCTGTATATTAAAAAGGAAAATAAACATTTTTAGACGTGAATGAATTTAAAAAAATATATTTTCCTCTACTTCAAAAATTTCTACAAATGTATCATACTAGAATGGTATTAATTAATTAATACATTGATTAATTGAGTATTAAAAAAAAGTTATTCACATTAATAACGTCAATCAAAAAAATCATGTAAGACTCACAAACAAAGGTTAAACTCTCGAAATACTTTAAACCATAATATAACTCTTTACAAATGCATTGGATGCATTTGTTTGATAAAATTATCAGTTAAAATAATTAATTAATAATTATCATTAAAAAACCTTGGAATGTATGGTTTTACTATTATTTGCAATACAAAAAACTGGAACTTAACATTAAATATTTGTACGTAATACTCGAATTGAAAACAAAAGAAACCAACGTTGTCTTTTTTCTCTAAAAAAAAGGTGTCAGTTTTAAACAGCGGTGACATCTGTCGTCTCTATGCGTGAAATAGGCTCCATTACTTTGACGCTCAAGCTATTGTCAGACTCTGGCATAATTTTTAAGTTCTGCAAAATCTCAATCACGCTATCAACAACGACGGGTTGCACCGGTGGGACGTCGGCTTCAGTCGTGGTGGTGCTACGCGGTTTGGCGTAGTGCAGATAGCAGAAGCCCTTGTATCCGCGCCAGGTTATTTCGTTGGGTTTGATGCCGCGTTCGGTGAGAGCGTTTTTCAGATCTCGAACACGTACGTTCTTTTCGATGTTGCTCACCATTAATGAGAAATCTATTTGGGATTTGTTGCGGCGAAATTGACGGCGTGCGCGGGATGATTTAGCGTCTTTTTCAGTGTCGTTTGCCTAATTATATTAATTATATAATAAATTACTTTGTAGCAAACTTGAATTTAGCATAGTTACCTCAGCACCGGATTCCTTGTCAGTTTGTCGATTACGTGGCGCTATCTTAGGGCGACGTTTCGAAAAACGTTGACGTACGCGATCTTTACCGCTGTCATCTTTATCGTCTTTACCGTCTTCAGCTTGGGAATCTGACGTCCGACCTTCGGAACGTGGTCGCCTGCGTTGAAAACGCCTGTAGGCTAAATAACGTTTAGGTTCGTACGATTCCACGTCAGTGTCTTCTGATTTTAATGTCACATCAACTCCTTTCCTAAATATACGCAATAAAGAGATCAATAAGAAACATGATATTTAAGTATTAAGTCCAGTACTTACGTGTCATCAGAAGCTTTCAATTCCTGCAAAACTGGCATCAAATTTAACCTTCTATTTGATAAAATACTCCATATAATACCATCTGGGCGAGGAAGACGTTTTTGTACTTTGATAATCTTACTTGGTGTGAGTATATAATCAACAGGTACATCATAAGGTTTAAACATTTCCTTTGGAAGAGTTTCAAATACCTAAAACCAAATAAAACTGAATGAAACCAGAGTTTACAAGCATTTAACATTAAAATTACTTAAAATGATAAAGAATTTACCTGTAAGTCATGTACAATTGTAACTACCACAGTTTTTTCAGTAATAGCTTTCATTCCAACAAGCATGGCAAACTCCAAATCTGCATAACCTTTACCTTTACCAATACGATACCCATCCACTGACACTGCAACACTCCCCATGACAAACATGTCAATTTCTACAGGATCACTAACAGAAATTGTCTGCCCATCATGTTCAATTCCCCGCCGACTAATTGCCCCTCTTATATCTCCCTTAGTAGCATTATCATTAACTTTAATTAACTTTAAAAGACCACTCTTAAGCCTTGGCACAGGGACATATAACTGCTTATGATTTTCAAGCACTACAATACGCGCATTTTCTTGCGCTTTATCTGGATTCACCTCCACGTACGTCGCGTTTTTAAACTCTTCAAGTTGTAAGAGTTTAGCAGCTGCTTCATCACTGCCTTTAAAGTTCGGAATACGGCCGAATATCGGACGTGGGAAATTGACCAAATGTTTGTGTTCGAGTAGTTGCCACACATGTTTACGGTACGCTGGTTTAGTCCTGTTGATTTCGGCGGAGATGTTTTCTGCAAAATTCGTTTGTTTAAATGATCGCAACAAAAATACGTGTACTGACCTTTATCAGCAGACATTCTGGGATTATTGTGAATTCAAGGAAGAGATTTGGGGATTTCGAATTTAAATCAGTGGTTTCAGTTCGGGTGAGACAATGATTTTTTCGCCGATAACGTTTCGTAGTATTTTTGTTTTAAAGGTGCGTTGCCATGATGTTTTGTGTTAGTTTTTTGTTTTCGGATCGGTCAGGACCTACTTTAACCTTGACATTGACTGTTTACTGCAGTATGCAGAGGATGCAGAGCCTACTTCTTCTCTTTGTTTGTGTATACAGGGAGTGTTCATAATTGATTTACAAACAAGCAAATACTAACAAAGCTTTTTAACGCTTTTCGGCTTTAGACACAGTTTTAGTATAAAATGTTGTTTAAAATTTTGGTGAGATAGGCAACTAATTTAACTCTTATCTAATATTAATTGCTAAACTAAGGTTATTACAGGTTAATAAAACCACGCTGTATGTTAAAATATAGTTACTTTTTTAGGGGGTTTATTTTCTTAAAGTTGGTAGCCTCTTTTTCGGTTTGTACAGGTTAGCATTTGTTTATTTGGTTCAGTTTAGTTTGATTTACTTCAATTTACTTCAATTTACTTCCATTCAGTTCCATTTGATTTTGTTGGTTTGGTTCGGTTAGTGCAGGTTAGTGTCAGTTGGTACCTGTGGTTGGTACTTGGTGCAATCCGGGCAATTCTGGGCATATTCTGGTAGTACAAGTTGGAAAATTGGGAAATGCTGAAAGCGTTGGACTTACAAGCTTTGAAAGCTTTATAATAATTATTCGTAAAACCACAACGAATATATTGCACTAATCAAAGGTAACATTTTCAGTTACTTGTTTGGGTAATTTTTAATTAATCTAAAACATGTTTACAGATATTTATTTGTTATTAATATTTATAAATAGCAGTAGAAACCAAAATGTGTACCTATGATCTTAAATACAATGACTACTTCACTAACATGACTGAAGGTTTATGCTCAATGCTAGCAACAGCAGATATAGCTGATGTAACTTTAGCAATTGAAGGAAAATTCTTCAAAACACATCAAATGGTTTTGTCAATATTCAGTCCATACTTTAGAGAGTTATTCAGATCCAACCCTTGCAAACATCCTATATTTTTTATGAAAGATGTGAAGTATCAAGTCATGAAAGATCTGCTCACATTTATGTATGAGGGTAAAGTACAAATTGCTGAAGAGGAGTTTAATGATTTTGTTGAGACTGCAAAAGCATTAAAAGTGAAAGGTTTAACTAATATGGCTGAGCCATCTATGCCACCACCATCAACACCTGCACCTGTTGAAAAACAATCTTCTTCAAAAACGAGTAGTATACTTGCAAATCAATTAACCCAAGGAGCATACAAAGAACAATCAGTACTTTCACCAGTTTTAGAAAATAAATCATCAAAAAGACCTTTAAGTTCAAATACTGTATCTAGGCATGAGTCTAATGTGCAAGATACAGGTAAAGAAAATGCAAAGAAGCATAAAGGCATTTCAAGAATGCCTTATGCTGCTAATTTATCTGAAGTGAGTGTGTTGCCATTACCTGTTGCGTCGTTTAAAAATGATTCTACAATAAATGCACATGAAATTTGTAAAATTGCTGAGCCAACTAGTTTGTTGGAGATTGAAATAAAAGATGAAGATCAAATTAATGCAATCAATGGAAATCAAACCCAAGAAGCTGTGTTTGCAGTTGAAGTTATGGATAGCAATGATTTAATGTTTGCACAGGATGATACAATTGAGTTAGATGAGGATGCTGATGATAGTATTATTAATTTACAAAATGATGAAGATGATGTTATGGAAACTACAGGAGAACTTACAATGGAACAAATGATTGGTCACGAAGGCGATCCTGGTGAGTATTTTAATTATCATTTTCTTATAAGCTTGGTAATTAAATTAAAAATTGACTCTTGCACACTTTTGGATTTAACTTCTCCTTGGATAAGTTGTTAGTTCATTTTAAGCAAGTGGTGTGGAAGGTGCTCAAAAAACAATTGAATTGTTCCTCGAAGTGTTAATTTTTGTAGTTGTTTTGGTGACGGTTATTTAGTGCGTGCGTAGTGAATTTGTTTGCCAAACTCGTGACGTGATGTTTTTTGTTTTGCAGTGGTAGTGACGTTTGTGCGCTCGCGCAAAGGGCGCACGGTGATATTGAACAACTATCGATATTGCATCGGTGATCAATCAAAATACTGGACAACGTGGCGGTGTTCCCGTCGGCGCTCTCACAATCAAGAAAACTGTCGAGCCGTTTTGTGCGTTACCACCGATTATCGCGTTGTGTTGAAGAATTCGCACAATCACATTGCTTATGATATAGAACCAAGTTTGTTTAGTGGTAATGCTGTGCAACATCGAACTTGTATCATTACTACAATGGAAAAGTTGAATAGTTGGCGTTGTAACCTGCAACGTGAACAAGAAAGGAGTTAAATTGAATGTTTGCTTATGTTGTTAATTTGAAATACGTAATTTTTAAATAATTTATTTTTATATTTCTGACAAATAAAAAGTGAACAAAGTTAATTTTGTCATATTTTGTTCAACAGTGGTGCGCTTGCTCAAACACGTACCTTGTGTGTTAACTCATGTTACCAAATCAATCAAAGTTTGATTTTTGTCTAAAATTGTGTAAAAGAAAGTATTTGGTTACTAATTTTGTTCATTTGTTTGTTTCAGTTATCTTAACTTTCTGCAAGTCGCGGAGTACTCAAAAGGTTTGCGGGGTCATTTGGGATGACTTCAGGTATATGCTGCGAAAGACTTATAAGAGTTGGAGTAGTTGGCTGTGTGGAACTGCTTCTAGTCGGAAGTGTAGAGCGCGGCTTGTACTCACCTGTGACCGACGTATTGTTTTAATCGACTCCCACAATCACGGCAAAGGCAGAATTAAACGAAACGATTGTACGGATATTCAACGTACTTATTACAATCTGCCTTTGTCGACATGGAAAAAGACGAAAGGTTACTATCCGAGTAATAGAAATTCATGAAATACTATTTAATTGTTTGTTATTTCAATACAATATAGAGTACATTCTGTAAAATGCCCACGAAGTATTTTATTCTGGCAATTTAAATCCTTTATTTAAAGAAATAATATTATGTTAGATACATATTGACCTTTATTGTATCATAATTATTTATACTTTACTAAGGTTTGAACTGGGTTGGAATAAAACTGAATAAAATCAAATAACATTAATGAATGTGTATTCAAAGTTGCCTACGTGCAGACGTTTTTTAACTATAACAATTTTAATTTTTTTAACGTTTTGGTTTGTTTAACTTAAATTACAAACATAGTTTCAATGTGGTTTCAATTGTATTAGTTTTATTTTGTTGCCAATTTCTTTCTGTTCTTTATTTTTTACTAATTTAAATTGAAATTCAAACGTGTATAAGAAGTTGCTTGTGTGCGGGTGTTGTTTGTACATACACTTCTGGGATTTACAAGTTTACCCAGTTTACCACTCAAAATAACATCGTGTAGGCAACCTTTATGTGTTTTATTTTTGAAGTCAGCTCCTCAAGAGATACAACAACCATAAATCGTTTGTAGCACGTAGATAACACTGCTATGTATCAATGCCCTTTGCTTTTAATTCGATAAGAATTTCTTCCGGTGTAATATTTAGCACGATCCCATTCAAGCGACGAGTATGTGTAGTATTGTACATTTGGCTTACTGTGTTTAGTTACAGGTTGATGGTCTTCCAGGATATCCACCTTGGGTGCTTTCCACTAACCCACAATATCCAACAATAACCGATCAAAATACTAAAAGCGTTAATTTGACAGTTCCACTTGACGATCTTCGGTCGCGGTGAATACGTCACTACTGACGTCATAACTTAAGCGTGCTCCAGGCCCGCGCCGACCCCCCTCGGTAAGCCACAATTTGCTTGTGGTCCGCTATCCCGACAAATACAGCAGGCGGAACCTTAGCTTTCTTCTCCCTAGGCAAATTTCGTAACATCTTCTAACCTAAATTCTGTTTATATTGAAATAATTACAAGTTAACTTTAAAATAAAACGAAAAGCGAAAATTCCTTAATAAAAAGAGGCAACTGCACGCGGAGTTCCCAAGCGGTCTCCCATCCAAGTACTACCCGCGCCCGACGTTGCTTGACTTCGGTGATCGGACGAGAACCGGTATATTCAACGTGGTATGG
>JARJDS010012718.1:0-10280 GCA_030264155.1 Atheta pasadenae | reverse complement strand
TCAGGGCCATACTTAGGATTCCAGTAGGTTCCGAGGGCCAAATCTTTAAAATATGCAATTGAAGCAAAGGCAAGCTCTAAAAGGAGTGTTCAAGTATGCTAGCTCTCCGCGGGCCGGAAAAAACCCTTCCGCGGGCCGGATGTGGCCCGCGGGCCGTAGTTTGGAGACCCCTGATTTACACGATATCCTACACAATTTGTTTTTATTTCCTTGTGCAATTCATTTTTGAAAAACAAGTTAATAAGTTTATTATTTATGTACAAAAATGTATGTGTCACATTTGAACAAATTAGTTAACTGCATTAGTTTATGAACTATGCAATGTCAGTAAAAATGATACAATTTCTGTCATCATTTGAGACATTTTTAAGGATGGTAAATTTTTATCGGTGTTACAAGCGAAAATCTAAAGAAATAACACACCTCCAGTATTTTTTTTATATTTTGTACATGATATTGATACGTTTCTACAAATGTATGATGTAAATTGTAAATGGTGATGTTAATTTATTTGCTTATGATTACTTACATATCTAACTTATTAAACGTGCATTTGACTTTTTTGATATCTGGATTTTCCATACTTAACCGTAATATGGCAAATGATGATTATTATTCAGTCAATAGCAGCAGAATGTTGTTTTATGGGCGTTTTTGATTTAATAATGATATGCATTAATATTCTATAATGAAAAATAAATTAACAATAAAATCTAATCTTTCGTTAGATTTACTTAGTTTTTTTGCCCACGTCAGGTATTAATAAAATCGATATATGAATGTAATAATGACAAAAATGATTATTACATACTTAATTTTCTTATCCTTCTTGCTTTCTACTTCTCTTGAAAATTTAACCTCATTTTTTAATAATATCTTAGAATACTATTCGGTTATCACTTTTTGATAGATACATTTATTAATATTTATGTTTAAAAAATTATTTTAGTAAAATTCTGAGGAAATTATGTTAAATTTAACATTTTTCGATTAAATCAGTGGTTTAATCGGTTGTCAAGGTTAATACTAAACAGTTCTAACTCGTTCTATTACATCTTTGTTATTAATAGAATTTTTATGTTTACTATAATATGTTTTAATAAAACAATTCAATTTGTTTGTATTGAGTAATAACAGCAATTCAGTAAAATAAAATTTGAAGGTAATAATGTAATTTGGTAATTGAATAGAAAATACATAGGAAATAAAACAGTATGTTAAGTGTTTATGTAATGTTAACAACTCTGCTGACAACAATTTAGTCGATTGTACCTTGTAAATATAGATGGGACTTTATCAATTACTATTATTAATATTTTTGGTGAATAACGTGTTATTTTCTTTGAGTTTGTGCTTCATGTTTATTTATGTTTTTCGAATACAAATTGCGGTTTGGTTTGATTGTTTTAACCGCAATATAAGTTATCTGGAGTTTGTTTGTGATGGCTTAATGTTGCTTCAAGCTTCACAAATGACTTATTTACTGAGATACAGACATACTTTTAGTTTCCTGTTTTTGGTTTCTAGGTTTATTTTGTCTTGAATAATAAGTTTACAAGGAAAGGTTAACTAACTTGAAAACTTTTAGTGGTTTTAATCAGGTTTTAATTCAGAAGTAATTAATTTTTAACCCCACATTCTTTGTTTCTTTTGCATGAGTTTGCATGCCTTATGAGACACACAATTTAATTGATTATTAAAGGAACAGTTGATCAAATACTGATTACAATTATATTGATTTGTTGTGATTTTTTATGATTTGCGGAAGAAATCGTATTTCAATCTAATCACAAAATTTTGTTTAAGTAATAAATATGTTGTATGTATTTATTATTTAAATATTTAATTTATATTTGTTTTCTGTATTTAAATTCGATTAGATATCGATATATATTATGAAATAAATGACTCGTATTGCGCATGCGACAGTTTGAATCGTGCGTTTTTAACTCTTATTACTTTAAAAAGCAGTTTCTGTTTATTATTCCCGAATATTGCCGATGATTAAAGCCACATTTTCTGTTACAGAAAATTCCTCCACTTGGCAACACAACGTTTAATGTGGTGTTCCTCGGCAGAGAGGAGGGTTCTGTAGAAAGTAATTTATTTATTCACACAACGCAGGGCCATTTTAAATATCGAGTAAGTTGGCAATTCTATTTTTTATAATAACTCGCTCTAAATATATATTGAAATATTTCGATGAATATATCAAATTTTAATTTGTTGTTTAAAGGTAAAAGGCGATAGCGTATTTAGTCCGTATCGCCTCCGACCGATTGTCAACGTAAAACTCCCCCTCAACACCTCCTTTTCTCCCGTGATTCATTTCCACAATCCATTCCAAACGTCAGTACAGATCGTAGAGATCTACTGCAGTGGTGGAGACTTTCATCTAGAGCTGCCGAGCGGCGAGATGGAAGGTCCAAAGGATATGTGGGAAGTGGCGCCTTTCGAAACGAAGGCGATCATCCGTGTGCGCTTCTTCGGCGAGACGGAGCAGAATCACACGTCGTATGTGCGCATCAAGCTGAACACATCGGAGGATGCATTGGTGGTGCCGTTGGAGATACAAGTGACGCCGGAGGCTATGCTCTACGCCCCGCAAGGTTATGTGGACTTTGGTCTTGCAGGATCAAAAGAAACGCATCGCACACAGAGGCTCTCATTGTGCAATCCTTTCAAGAAAGCGATGCGCATTGCGTCTATCCAGACGACGTCAAAAAGCATGACGGTACAGATGTTGGAGCAGGCCAAGATGGTACCACCTGCAAAAGATGACATAGCTCAGTGCGTTGAAGTTGCTAAACTTGTACTGAACTGTAAGTATTATTACAACCAAAGAAGTTTGTTTTGTTTGTTTGCTTTTATTTTAAAACTCATTGTGTTTTGTTTTGAAATTTAGTGAAAAAAGCGTACGAGAACCAAGACTTCTACGGAAAACTAGTCGTCAAGTACAAAAACACGAATAGGAAGACGGAGGTGCCCTATTACGCGACCATCATTGAAGGTGGGCTCACATTCAACGCGTCGCAAACAAATTATTTCATCCAAAGCAGTAATAGCAAGCAAGAAAAGCCGGAAAATCGTCGCATCAGCATCAAAAATGGTTTTCGTACTCCTGTGAAGTTACTGAATATTTCACTCTCCGCTGAAGCGCGACATTATTTTCAGGTGATACTATTATTATTAATAATTTATATTACTCATATTTGAATAATTCAGGTGATGCATTCATTAATGTTTCAATAAGTTTGTTAGGCTAATGTCCATCATCGATCCGCGCGCGATGCTTCGTTTGTTTTTGTTATTATCATTTGTTACTCTGCTCTTTCCATTTTAACGTTAATGTTACCTTTAATTGCTTTCATGTTACAGGTGACCGACTTCAGTCCAATCGTGTTGAGACACGCCGAGGAGCGAGTGGTGTTTGTGTTGAAGTTCAACGCAGGCGTCCAATGGGCACACATGAAACTCAACACGTTCTTCCAATTGCACACGAACATCTCGAGTTTGCATTTTCCGCTAGTCAGTTATGATGGAAAATTGGACTTGGTACGCCTTTGTTTTATTTGTTGCCCCTTCTCCACTTTTTTTACCCTCCTACACATACCATTAATGGATGAACATCAACAGGTTAATTGTAAAAGTTATTGATTTTTTTCATCGTTGCGTGTTTGTTTTGTTTGTTAATAATTTAGAAGCTGCCGCATAAAAGCAAGGACAACTCGTTGGATCTGGGCTTGATTAGCGTTGAATCGAGAAAGGAGACGTTTATTTTAGTAATTAATAAAAATCCGATTGCGATTGATATTAAACAGGTGACCACGTCGATTCCGTCAGGACAAGTTGAACTTATGGGATGCGGAAGGGGGAATTATGATGATGCTCTATTGCGAAAAACCTACACCAATATGACGAAGTGTGATAGGTTAAAAAGTAAAGAATACGCGGTATTGAAGCTTTCAGTGCGATCGGGCAGGTCGGAAACGCAAATTTGGGGAGATATTTCGCTCAACACCCAGTTTGAACAGCTGTCTGTTCCGGTACATTTTAAGATTGCATCGGGGAAGTTAGAGATTGGTCCCGATCGACTTGTTTTTGATCAATGTTTCCCTGTAAGTTAATCAACTACCTGTGAAGTTATATGAATATTCTACTTAATGTTTCGGTTCTGTTGTAGTACAAAATCTGTTCACATCCACTTCGTATACATTCGTCCTTTGATCACCCAATGGTAATAGAAGATATCTTCAGCATCCCACCGGATGAGCGTGTCACATGCAAACATTCCGGACACATTCTCGGCCGGGCTACTAAACTTGTTGGCATGTTACTGTTGGATCCGAACAAACGCTGCGACCAAGCTTGTTATCTAGGCATACAAGATCCCGAAACCAGAGTCTATTGGCGCAAGTCGGTCTCGCTACGACCGGCATCCACCTGTGACCTTGACCTGAATCTAGTCAATATCTTGTATCACAGATACGTCAACGAAACCGCCCATGGCACGCAGCAATGGCAAAATCTCACAATGCGTATGGACACGTCTGAAGTCAAGGGTCATATATTCAAAACTCGCGTTAAAATGTCGTGGCCTTCTCTGATTGCTAACGAAACGTTTGAAAACAAAACAACTGCTACCTTTCCTTTAACACAGGTAGGCAACACAACATACAGAAATATCACCGTTAAGAATCCGGCTAGCTTTGATCTTTTGGTGCAAATCGTGATGGATACATTTTATCCACATTTTGATGTTCTGTTTGAAGGGTTGCCGCCTGTTTTTGTCTCACATAGTCATGATACGTTCGTTCGGGGTAAACATGGCTTCTTTTTGGAACTAACTGGGGAGTATCATTTTCCCACAGCTTGTAAAAAATCACTCACAGTGCATTTGAAACCTAACGAAGAAATTACGTTTAGGGTTGGGTTTACTGCTGTTGATTCTAATCCTAACATGGGGTTTTTGGTTCTAAGGAATAACTTGACTATTATCGAAATGATTCAGTTGTCGGCTAGAGGCGCTTTACCGCACTTTAAATTTGGAAATAGAAAGCCAGGAAGTTCGCAACAACCATTACTTTTTGAGTTTGGGGAGAAACATTTAAAAGACTGTGATTTGGCGGTCAAAACTAAGTCTGGTAGTATTCCCATCATCAGTTTAAAGCGGTCGTTTACAGCGAAAAATAATGGAGAGATTCCTATTTATATCAATAACTTTTACATAAATCAGGTGCCATGTGAAGGATATGGGTTTAAAATTTTAAACTGTGAACCAACGATTTTAATGCCCAACGGTACAAAAAAGATTGATATTGAGTTTACGCCTGATTATACATTGGCGAAGATAACGCGTACTTTGATCCTTGACACTAGTCTTAACTTTCCTGTGAATTACACACTTGTAACGACGATACCTTCGTATTACTTGTCTGTGTGTTCCAGTGCTATTGAGCGACCGCAATGGGAGTATAGTATGTATGTTGTAACATCGAGTGTAATGGTTTTTGCGTTGACCATTGCACTACTTATTGCTGTGATGGACTCGGACAAAATATGTTTAGAGGCTGTAATTCATTTAGCACCCACTAGTAATGTTCAACACACTTTAGATCTGCGATCGATTGGTGCTCAAACTCGCCAGGAGTTACAGTCTAAGCCAGAAATTGAGGTTAAGTCCACAGATGTACTTAAACAGGAAGATAAATCCAATAGTGGGAAAATAGATGGGGAAAAATACACAGCTGTTGTACCGACTACAGGAAAAGCTAAGAAAAAGAATCGTAAGTTGTCTGATCAACAAGATCGCGATCGTGAAAACCACAAGAAGCAATGGATGGAAACGCAGAAGTTAAAACACGAGGAGCAAAAACAAGGACAAGAGGAATGCCACAAAAAACATTCGAAGAAACATGTTGCAAATGGAAATCAGCCAAAGAAATTAGATGTAGGAAAACCTGGAGTCACGACTGCTGCGCAAGTCGCATCAGAGGAAGAGACTTCGTCTACAACGACAGAAAGCAGCCATAGTAATCATAGCGTAAACGAAGAGAAAAAATTAAAGAAACATCAACAATCACAAAAACCAGTAGATGTAATGTCTTACAATCAAGAGAAGGAAAACGTTTATGTTAAATCACAGTCTCAGAAAGAGAAAGGTAAAAAGAATAAATACCTTCAGAATGACAAACAAAACATACAAAACTCTTGTACAATTGAAAAAGAAGCTGACAAAACAGTTGTTGTTGATAAAGAAAAAGTTATCATCGAAAAAGTTAAACCTAACCGTCGTGAGCGCCGAGAACGAGATAAAAACATAACATCAACTAAACAAAATGGCGAACAACGTACACATAAAAACAGTGATAAAGAAAATACAAGTCGAAATAGCCCATCGTCGCCATTAATGCAAACACATCAGAGTTATTTACAAACTGGCACACAATCTGGGTCTAAACCTGCGTCTCCTGTTCCTAGCACAGTCTGGAACGAGAGTAAAGCTTCGTTTAGTGATGTTGTGGGTCGTAGTGATTTATCTGTTTGCGCGACAGCGACATCATCTCCAACAGCTGGTGGTGGCGTTACTAAAACCACGAGTTTAACGACGACTAAACCCACAATGTATGTGGAACCATACAAACAAGCTTCATTTGTTCAACCTACTCCACAACAATTGCAAGCGCAGATTCAACAAATACAACAACAAGCTCAGCAACAATCATCGGTTAACTACACACATCCTCATCCTACGCTACACTCACACACACACTCTCCGAAGTTGGCACCCATCGGAAGCCGTGGTCATTGGTCTGATAACACATCAGACTATTCGAGGTTTTATCACGAAGCTGTCGAAAGTACTAACTGGTTTCTTGATATGGACCAACATCATCATATCCACCCACACTCACAACAGAGTGCAGATACAAATCCTTGGTTAAATGATAACCAATGTACGAATTCTACTTCTGTTTGGGAGAACCAGAATCCTATTTATGGTGGTTCCGGTTCCGCTGGTATTAATGCGCCTGCAAATAACAACACAGCAAATTCCAATTATTTGTGGGGTTCGTCAGTGTGGGAACCATTAATACCACCAGTACAGGAATTGTGGACACCTTCAGTGCTCAGAACTCCACCTGGTTTTGCTCCGCAAAGGAATCAACCACCGGATGAAATACCTCTTCCGGAAATGGTACTCCCACAAACCCAACCTCAAATTTCGGCTGTACAAATCCCGGTTCCTCAGCAGGCTCAAATTCATACACAACATACCCAACCGCAAGTTCACCAGCAGCAGCAACAACAACAACAGCAGATGGACCGGGAACAACGTAATGGGAGTTTTAATCCCTTTGGATATAGAAATATTTGGACGACTACTCAAGTCCAACATTCGGACCCATGGCTGCCGCGTGGGCAGTAGTTTATGCGTTTGAGTCTTTTCCAGTGATGAAGGTGACAATGGCGGCAATGGTTTATTGTGGTTGTTGTTTAAATTCAGCAATGTTTGATTGGATGTTTTTGAGATTGATTTGCACGTCTATACTTAATTTCGTCTTGCAAGCGTTTGAAGTTTGATGATGATAATGAGAGAGGATGAACTGTCTTAACTGTTAGCTCTGTAACCAACTATCGATGTATTTTATGTACCGATGTGTTGATTTGTCGGGATGATATGTGTACGTTGTTGAAGTCGGATGATTTGTTTACGTAATTCTGAAGACTGTTCTCGTTCTGTGAATCACTTTTATTCTGGAAGCCCTAGGAGGACGCTACACCCAGCGACTCTTTTCCTCTTTACTACTCTGACATACATAGGATGCTTACTTTGTTGATAACGATACAACATTCAGTTAAATAAATGTGAATGCAATGAAATTTTGTTTTGTATTTTTGGTTATTTTTACGATAATCCAAAAAAATACATGTTTTTTATTACTAGCTTGCTAAAACTATAATTTAAATACTACCCTGTTCCGCATATATACTTTTATAGGGTATTGTTAGCTCTCTCGTACTTGTTTTTATATCTAGTTCTCTCACATTTCTATTATATGTTCCATGCATTACTACAAACATAACCTACAATTTCATAAACTGAAGAATTGTAAATCGACTTCGCTAAACAAAAATGGTAAATAATTAAAAAAAGCTTATTTACATTTATTAATAACGTGAATTTTATTTAAATAGAATTTAAGCAGAATTTTTTCTACAATAGCAAATGATTCATTTGCTCTCAGAAATTTAACTTTTGCAAGGTTTACAAATGCATTTAGTACACAACCATCTTTAAATGAACCAGAAACCCCACAAACTAGTCAACCGAAACCTGAAAATCAGGATGCAGAACAGGATAAACTTTACAGAACGGTGGAATTGGAATTAAAGGGCAATGATCCAGCTGTGTTAAACAGTTATGCTAAATTTGCAACTACTGCTGGCAGGCATTTTGATTTAGAATCAAAATCGTAAGAATTTTTTGTTAATATTTAAATTCTTTCATGTTAATCAAGTTGATTATTATGTTGTAGCTGGAACCTAAGAAAACCAAAACATGAACGTTTTACAATGTATAAATCAGTTCACATTTATAAAAAACACAAAGCACAATATGAACTTAGAACTTACTTCTCTTTTGTGCAGTTTAAGCATTTGACAGGATCTACTTGTGATACTTTGCTGGAGTATTTACAAAGGAATTTACCTGAGGGCGTTGCATTAAAAACATCTAAGGTGAGATTGTTTGTGTATATGCTTCTTATTTTTGAATGTAAATGTTATTGCTTGTAGGTTGAACTTCAAAAAATGCCTGATTATTTGGAGAATTAAGTCAAGAGGATAGGTATGATTTTTGTGTAGATAAGTTTATTATAAAATAAAAAGTATTGTTTACATTGAGAGTTTTATTGATTAGCATTCATGAGGCAAATTCAAAAGGAAATGTTATGATCTGCGAATACTACCAAATCTTACACGAGATGGCGCTAACGCTGTTTATTTAACGATGTCTTCAAAAAAATTTTTAAGATGACAACATCACATTACCAGATGCCGACATTTTTAAATTATTATTGTGTACCCAAAGAGTTATTTAATATATTATCCATATATAACCCTTAAAAATATATCAATAATTTTGCAAAAAAATGTTAAGCATTTAAAAAAACATTTTTATTTATAATTTACAAACCAAAAGTAGTGCTTTTAACCAAATTCTTTTACTTTGTAAGTAACTTTAGTGTAGTGCGAAAAACGCTCATATTTCATAACAAGACTTTCGGGACCATGGGACCTGGTATCGAGCTTCCCGATCGATGGGAATTTTCCACGATGAGCGCGTTCTATAAATATGCAGCGTCTATGCCTAGAGCGGCGGCGTATTTTCGGCGATGTAAATCGCCGCTTGCCGCCTATTACAAGGCAAGATACAGCATACACAAACGGCTCGTGAGCAGCAAATCGATCCAGCATCACATTGTAGTAGGAAACTTTAATTCGCGAGGAACGCCGAGCAGAGGCGAGCTACAATAACAAACAAAAAAGCGCAATAAATTCAATCGGCGCCAAACTGGGTCAGGGTGCCGCCTCCGCGTCGCGCTGCAACTTTGGGTCGATTCGATCCAACGCCGCCCGATGACGCAGTTGTTGCAACTGCTGCAGGAAATGCGGAGTGCAGAACCGCTGCGTAAAACCCTGACCTATCTAAACTGCGCCTCAGTTGACTGCCGCCACCATTTTACATTACACCTACACTATGGGGGTGTATTACGTTGTTATACCTATTGTTTATCGCGTAGTTTACCCCGAATGTGGGTTTTGTAGAAATCGGCAAAGATAACAAATTATGTTACAAATTACACAATTTAGTAATCATAAAAAGTATTTACAATTTCCTACAAAACTAAAAATAAATAATTTAGAGGTTAGGAATTTCGGGGACAAAAATAAGGAAACAAAGAAATACAAATATTTTTGACATTGAATTTAATTATCACTTCAAACAAATTACACACATAATTAATACATTGTTAATAATAGAAACAAATAAATAACAAATCTAAAAAAATAATGTAAAATATTATCTACAAAAAATCAACTTAACAACTCTTTGTATATTAAATTTATTTCTTAATTGAAAAGAAATTAACCTAAGCTATATTTTACGTCGTACATAACCTTATTTTACGGCGTAATTTATTCAAACGTCTTTTTCTATTCATTTCAATTGTTGAATTAGATCATGATCGTCACAATCGCAAAGATCACGATCA
>JARJDS010012681.1:0-18631 GCA_030264155.1 Atheta pasadenae | reverse complement strand
GTCAGACGAGACAACTTGGCAACACTGTACCAGAGTTTAAATATTATTTGCGCGGTAAATTCAAACAGACTGAAACAGACATATCGATACTGTACATAGATTGACAGAGAACAACATAACGGCGTTGCCAAACTTAAAAATTACAAAAGTGTTGTGTTGGTTGCGTCTCCACGGGTACAGTCTTATTCAAGAATTATGGATCGCGTATCTACAAAGTCGTATACTTTTGTGGCGTAATGTACCCCAACAACTACCTGAATAAATACAAATTTTATATTTTCTTAACCTCTAACAATTAATATTACGTTTTTTATTTATTTTTTTAAAATATTATTAACAAAAACACAAATACATTTCTTTAGCTATCAAAATTAATATTCCAGAATAATCCAATTACGAATAAAAAACGAAAATATCATGATGTCATGACACCATATGACAATAATTCTACGAAATATGTATTGTAATTTGTAATACTATTCACATGTTTTTATATCAAATAATACCTTCCCCGACATTAAAATTTTGTAGGTATATGCGTGTTTTATGTTTCATTCTCGAATCGTATATTGTACGCATATCTCGGTACAAATCAAACAAAAAAAAACATTTTGATAGTCTCATACATGACTAACTAATAATCAAATTTACATGTTGTTGTAAATATAACCGTGAATGTAAAAATAAATATGAAAGTAAATGGCAACGCAAAAATAGTACATGTAAGAATAATTCTAATTGTAGATCGTTGCAAATGATTTATTCTCGTGACAACATTCCTCTTTCATGTAATTCTTTTTTCAGTTCTTATTATATCCCTTAGTGTTTGAGATTTCATTTCAAACAAACAAATTTTGTTTCAAAACAATTCAACTATTTCGAATATTCGAAACTATCAAGTCAACAAACTTGTTTCAACACAAAAATCAGTTTTGTTTTTGTTTTGAGTTCAACTTTATATTTATTTATTAATTGGATCATTTGTTTTAATAGCAAACAAGTTTTGTTTTAAAACAATTGCTGCTTGTTTTTTTTAAATTTGTTTATTAAAGAATAAAGGACAACAAAATCTAACTTATCTCTATACTGAATTATTAAACAAACTTTGTTCTTTCCAAAAACAAAATTTGTTTGGTATTGAAGATAACTTTATATTATAATTATTTTTTTGTTTGTAAATTAATAATTATAACTAATTTTTGTTTAGTTTAGGACATAACAAATTTTGTTTTATTTATCAAATTATTTGTTGATTATTGTGTTGATTATTCTTGACACATAACCTGAAATTTGCTACTTAAAACTAAACCTAACCTAACTAACTCAATCGTGAAAAAAATGCAGGTTGAATGCAATCCTTATACTTTATGCTTCCATTTGTAAAAAAACAAAAAAAAATCGATGCGTTTTATTGTCACATTAGTCTGTCACAACAGCAGCGACGTATATGGTAACATTAGTACATGTTTTAGTATTAGGGGGTAGTAAAGGGGTGAAAACTAACATGAAATAGTATTAACACGCATACTTTGTGGAATTTACCAAATAAAAATACAGGGTAAGTAATATTTACTTACAAAATAATTCAAAAACAAAAAAAAATAAAAAAATAAAAAAAATCATGGTAAACTAATTATTTTTTTAAATGTTTGTTTTTTACTAACAAAAAAATTGTTTATTGGTGAATTTTATTTGTTTGATGTATGCTTGCTTGCTTGCTTGCATAGTAGTTATAAAAGCTTGTTAAGGGTAGGGGGTTGTGGTAAATCGCATGGCTCATTCGATGACCGGTACGGACCAGACAATTTCCGAATCAATAATTTATATATGGTAAAGTTCTATGACCACAGTGGCCACCATTATTGTTTATATCGATTTGGGGCCACCCTCGTACACTTCAACATGGTCATTAAATTCAAACACAAAACACGTAGAATTCATTAGGTAAAATTATTTTTACCTCAATTTTTTTTTACAAATTACAATCTTTGTTATTTAGTTACAAAGTGTATTTGTTTTACCAATAAATACATTTTGTTTCTTTGTTTATTTATTTCAAGCAATGTAAATTCGTTTGTTTCAAAAATCAACAAAGTGTATTTCTAAAACAAATGACAAACATTCCAAACTATATTTTAATACGTTGGACATTTAACACTTCAATTGTTTTAGTTTTCGTTCCGCAACAAACAAATTTTGTTTGTTTGGCAAAATAAAGAAAACTCTAAACAATTCATTTGTTTTTTTCAACAAAATGTATTACAAAAACAAACAACCAAACATTATTTTAATGCTGGAAATTTTACGCTTCAATTGTTTCCAAACAAACAAATTTTGTTTGTGAAAAAAAATATCAAGAAAGCTCTAAACAATTCATTTTTTTTTTTTTAATTTAATAATAAAAATTTATAGTTTTGAATATAAAATATCAATTTTCTGTTAAACGATTCAAGGGAGTTTACCGCCCTTTAATCAAATATTTAACCCCCATCATGCACGATTATATATTTTAATATTCTGTATGAGTTCAAACACCTGTAATTATACCTTTTGAATAAACCACGATGTGAAAACTTGTGAAAACACTTTAACTTTAACTTGTTGGTTCTTTTTTTCTGGATCACAATTTAATTGCACTTTTAATTAATTATTAATTTTCTTCAAAAACTCAAGCACTAATTGATTTATTTAATTTTTATTAAAATTTGTTTATTAAATTTAATTTTTCATTATTGTTTTAGTTATTTCTGTGAATTAATGTTAATTACGTTTGTGTTTAACTTGCGCGTATTGTTAACTTGCATGATTGTGTGATTTTAACGGCTTACCGATGCCGTTGCCGCCGCCTCCAAAGCGCATAGAAGTCACTTAGTGTCTACTCGTATGCCTAAAGCGTGGAAAACCACAACTTGCACGCTGACGGGAGTTTTTGTTTAAATGAACGCAAGCGCTGCTGGTTTGTTTCTATCGAAACAACCATGCTGTTGGCGTTGACATTGCCGCCACCATGGGTATGGAATGGTCTTTTGATGCTTTGGAAAAACGTACATTACAAACAAATGCGTTGTGGAATAGCGGTACGAAGAAAACAGTGCGGTATTGAGTTATAGGAAAGAAACATTAAAAACAGTTATGATTTATTGCTTAAATAGATTTTTTTAAATTTACTAAGAATTTATGGATAATTGTATGTTATGAGTGTTTTTAGATGTTTTTTTTTCTTTATAACGCTATAACTTTGTTATTTTTATTGTTTTTGTTATCAAATTTTTTTGTGAGGGTAGTGTATTAAATTGGTTATTTATTTATTTAGTTGATGATTAGTTTGATGCGTTGGTTAATTAATTATTGTTAGTTGAAAGCAAATTAATTTTTATTGGGAATGATAAATGTGATTATTACTTTATATGGCGTTTTAATTATCTCAGCTTCTAATTGTTCAAATTTAATGATCAAACATTCAAAAACTTTGTCAGTATATCAACTCTATGAATAAATTATCTAAACATTAAAAAATTAATTCACTTTTGTTTATTTCACCATTATAAATGCACCAAAGGATGATTTAATTGTTAAATCATGATTGACTTTCATTTTGTGTCAATATCTCCACCATTTTTAACACAATCACTACAAAATTTAAAACAAACATAAATAATAATCTATATAATTAAACTGTCATTAGAAACAATTAAAAAATTAATAATATTTGAAGTAAAATTCAATTAAAACGTCAAAATTTACTTGAAAAAGTAAAAAATTCATTATAAATTATATTTTGTAAAATATTAATTAAAAAATCCAAAATGTTGAATGAAGGTTTATGTGATTCCATAACAATAATAATTTCTGATGACTCCAATGTAATGTGCAACGTTAATTTGGATGAAGCAAACGCTATAACTTTACCAACCACCCCAATTCCACCAAATTTATCTTGGAGGGATGTTTACCAAAAAGAGAAACACGACGTAATTAATCATTAATCATTAATTAATCATTAACTATTAATAAAAAATAATTTTAATATAAAAATAATAAAGCTTTTAGGACAATCGGTACTTTTAGCAACAAATATAATAAAAATGAGAAGAATATGGTTGAAATCAGAGACTACCCCACTTTATATTGTTAATATCGTGATAAAGATAGAAGTATCATCAAGTTTTAAACAATATTACGTTGTACCAACAATTGCTAAAGTAATTTTTTAATAATTTTTATTATAAAAACATCAAATTGTGCTTGAAAAGTTGCCTATATTGTTTGTGTTAACATAGGCAACTTTTCATGCTTCAAATATTTTTTTTTGTTAATTTTTATATTAATTTTGATTAATTTTGATTAATTTTTAGTACTCCCGATTAAAATGGTTGAATACCCGTGATTTGTATCGGTATTACTGTGCGCATGTGGTGAACACACCGATTTTGTTCGAAATTTTTTCGTTTTTATTCAGCGATTTGAAGAAACTTTATCATTTATCTTATCCGAGTTCAATTCAAGAAGCTGGATGTTACATGGAAGTAACACAGGATGTTTTTGGTAAAAATACAGGGAATGATGTGATAGATAGATTGATTCAAGAATCTCCGTTGAAAGCGTCGGAAAATGCGATTTATGTTGAATTTTTGAAAGTTATTTTCCCTGAAATGGTGATGTCTGGTGGTGCTTTTTATAAAATCGCAAATAGATTGGGGTTTAATAAACAAGACTGTTCGAAACTATTCAGGTTACTAATAAACTTTATTTAATTTAATTTTACTATTTTAATGCGCAGTTTAGTGGATATTTTAATGTAATTTTATTTAGTTTTAGGACTTTATTGTATGCAACCCAAAACACTTCAAGTTGTTTTTATTTTAGTAATATTTTTAGTTTTTCTATTTAAAACGATTATTAACGATCATGTTGAGGTCAGAATTGGGAATTTAATTTGGTAATTTTTGGGTTTAAGGGCTGCTGATTTAACTACACGTGGATTTATTACTTTCAACGAATATTTTGGTATTTTTGCTGCTATGGAACCTACGGCTAAACATGTGGGTATGTGTGGTAAAGCACGAGCTATTTATATTTTCCGATACTTGAATCAAGCTGCTGATGGAAAACTTACTTTAAAAGAATTGAAGGAATTGGTTATATGGATGAGAAGAATACGAAACTTGTCAGTGGATGCTGCTAGTCTTGAAAAGGAATTAAGGGAAACCGCAATGTACGCTGTAACAAAACGCTTTCATTCTTTATTTTTCCATCTTGCCATATCTCCATCTCTCCATCATCTCTTCATTTCTCCATTATCTCTCCATCATCATTCCATCTCTCCATTTCTCCATTATCTCCCCATCTCTCCATCATTTCTCCATCATCTCTCCATCTCTTCAACATCCCTCTATCTCTCCAACATCTCTCCATCTCTCTATCATCTCTCCATCTCTTCATCATCCTTCCATCTCTCCATCTTCTCTCCGTCTTCTCTCCATCATCATTCCATCCCTCCATCATCTTTCCATCTCTGCATCTCTCCATCATCTCTCCATCATCTCTCCATCTTTCCAACATCCCTCTATCTCTCCAACATCCCTCCATCTCTCCATCATTTCTGCATCACCTCTCCATCCCTCTATCATCTCTTCATCTCTCCATCATCTCTCTATCATCTTTCCATCTCTCCATCCTTTCACCATTATCTCTCCATCCCTCTATCATCTCTCCATCATCTCTCCATCATCTCTCCGTCATTTCTTCATCATTTCTTCATCATCTCTCTATCATTTTTCCATCTCTTCATCATCCTTCCATCTCTCCTTCCTTTTTTCATCCCTCTATCATCCCTCTATCATCTCTCCATAATCTCTCCATCATCTTTTCATCTTTCACTCATCATTCCATCTCTCCATCATCTTTCCATCTCTCTATTATCTCTCCATCTCTCTATCTTCATTCCATCTCTCCAACATCCCTCTATCTCTCCAACATCTCTCCATCTCTCTATCATTTCTCCATCATCTCTCCATCTCTCCATCATCTCTCTATCTCTCCAACATCCCTCTATCTCTCCAACATCCCTCCATTTCTCCATTATTTCTCCATCATTTCTCCATCCCTCTATCATCTCTTCATCTCTCCATCATCTCTCCATCATCTCTCCATCATCTCTCCATCATCTCTCCATCATCTCTCTATCATCCTTCCATCTCTCCATCCTTTCTCCATCCCTCTATCATCTCTCCATAATCTCTCCATCATCTTTTCATCTTTCACTCATCATTCCATCTCTCCAACATCCCTCCATCTCTCCATCATCTCTCCATCTCTCCAACATCCCTCTATCTCTCTATCATCTCTCCATCATTTCTTCATCATCTCTCCATCATCTCTTCATCATCTCTCCATCCCCTACCTCTTCATCCCCCCATGTCTTCATCCCCCCTATCTCTTCATCCTCCATCTCTCCACCCTCCTCTCTTGTTCGTTTATTTATATTTCTATTAACCAATACTTCATCTACAGTTCTTTAGGTGTAACACCATCACGAGCAATCTCCCAACAAGACTTTGTAAAAACAGCTGAAGATCTTCGCTTCGGAGGAATCAATAACATATTCCGAAGTAGCCGAAGTTTAATTAAAGCTAGCAATGCGCCTCAAAATGTTTCAAAGTACAAATTTCTTTCTCTACTAATTTCAATTTAATCTTTAAATCTCCATATATTTAATTTAACTTAAGAATAATTTCAGAAATGAAACAAAAGTCAGACAACCGTCCACAATGTTAATCTCAACAGAACGTTCGATAAAAAGTGTTACTCAATGGGAGCTGGCGACACATTCAATGAAAATTATTCATAGTGGAACGGACATCTCTATGGAACCAATATTTAAAACTGGTTTGATTACATTAGCAATAAATAGTAGAAACAAAAGAAACCAATTAACAAAATTAAATTACAGAAAGTTTTTTGAAGGCGCAACTTGAGTCCGCGAATATTACACCCTTAAGCAGAAGGAAATCATTGGATTTCTTTGGAAAATCAAATGTATGCAACGAAATGATTGAAATGACACGAAGCATGGCTTTGTACAACAATGTCAAAAGTGGGAATCAAGGAAACAAAGCAAGGGACTATACGTGGAAGGCACTAAGTCCGATTAAGTTCGCACAAAAATTAATGGCGGTTTGTAATATGGCGGTGAAAATCTTAGATACTGAGCCAAGATTGCTCGAAATATCGACGCCATTATATATTTTAGGTTAGGTTAGGTTATTTAGGTTCTTTACTTAAAACATAACCTCATTACTAAATTATGTTGTAATTTAACCCAAAATTAATTCTGTTTTTTATGTATGTATGTATTTATTTATTTATTTATTTATTTATAGGAGATTTTCATGGAAACTTTGGTGATATGTTGTTTTTCGAGAAAATGTTATGGCCATTATCTCCGGCTTATATGGCAGCTAATATCTTGTTTTTGGGTGATTATATTGATCGTGGATATTATGGTGTGGAACTCATTGCTTATTTGATATCACACAAAGTTTTGTATCCGAAAAAATTTAAAATGTTGCGTGGAAATCATGAAGTTCGTGATGTTCAACGAATGTTTACGTTTTATGGGTAAGTTTTTAACGCTTGATAAAAAAATTATCAAAACGGGATAAAATTATAAAATAAATGTAAACACATCCATAGATTAATAATCTTTTAAATTTTGAAAGAAATTTTTAAATATCATAAATATTTCAAAAGATATTTAACTTTTTATGACCTAAAACAAAAATTTCATTAAAAATGTAATTTTTCACTTTTTTTTAAATAACTTTTAAGCAACTTAAAATAAAAATTTAAAATAAAAAGGAGAATATCCGTAAATAAATGACATATTATATTTTTAAATAAAAATTATAATATCTCTTATAATTTATGAGATATTTAGCTTTATATTACATATTAAAAGTAAGTTTTGATTTTTAAATTTTTAATGCTTGATAATAAATTAACAAAACGAGATAAAAATATAAAATAAATTAAAACACATTCATAGATTAATAATCTTTTAATATTTAAAAGAAATTTTAAAATATCTTAAATAGTTTAAAAGATATTTTACTTTGTATGATCTAAAACAAAAATTTGACAAAAAATGTAAATTTTCACTTTTTATTAATTAACTTTTAAACAAACTATAATAAAAATTTAAAATAAAAAGGAGAATATCTGTAAATAAATAACATATTATATTTTTAAATAAAACTTTGAATATCTCTTATAATTTATGAAATATTTAACTTTATATTACATATTAAAAGTAAGTTTTGATTTTTAAATTTTTAATGCTTGATAATAAATTAACAAAACGACATAAAATTATAAAATAAATTAAACCACATCCATAGATTAATAATCTTTTAATATTTAAAAGAAATTTTAAAATATCTTGAATATTTCAAAAGAGATTTAACTTTTTATGATCTAAAACAAAAATTCGACTAAAAATGTAATTTTTCACTTTTTATTAAATAACTTTTAAACAAACTATAATAAAAATTTAAATCAAAAAGGCAAATCTCCGTAAATAAATAACATATTATATTTTTACATAAAAATTAGAATATCTCTTATAATTTATGAAATATTTAACTTTATATAACATACTTAAAGTAAGTTTTGATTTTTAAGTTTTCAACGCTTGATAAAAAATTAACAAAACAAGATAAAATTTTAAAATTAATTAAAACACATGCATAGATTAATAATCTCTTAAATTTTGAAAAAAATTTTAAAATATCTTAAATGTTTCAAAAGATATTTAACTTTTTATGATCTAAAACAAAAATTTGACTAAAAACGTATTTTTTTACTATTTATTAAATAACTTTTAAACAAACCATAATAAAAATTTAAAATAAAAAGGAGAATATCCGTAAATAAATAACATATTATATTTTTACATAAAAATTAAAATATCTCTAATAATTTATGAAATATTTAACTTTATATAACATACTTAAAGTAAGTTTTGATTTTTAAGTTTTCAACGCTTGATAAAAAATTAACAAAACAAGATAAAATTGTAAATAAATTAAAACACATCAATACATTAATAATCTTTTAAATTTTGAAAGAAATTTTTAAATATCTTAAATAGTTCAAAAGATATTTAATTTTTTATGATCAAAAACCAAAATTCGACTAAAAATGTAAATTTTTACTTTTTATTAAATAACTTTTAAACAAACCATAATAAAAATTTAAAATAAAAAGGAGAATATCCGTAAATAAATCACATATTATATTTTTAAAGAAAAATTATAATATCTCTTATCATTTATGAGATATTTAACTTTATATAACATGCCAAAAGTAAGTTTTGATTTTTAAGTTTTTAACGCTTTATAAAAATTAACAAAACAAGATAAAATTATAAAATAAATTAAAACACATCCATATATTAATAATCTTTTAAATTTTAAAAGAAATTTTAAAATATCTTAAATATTTCAGAAGATATTTAATTTTTTATGATCTAAAACAAAAATTCTACTAAAAATGTAATTTTTCACTTTTTATTAAATAACTTTTAAACAAACTATAATAAAAATTTAAATCAAAGAGTAAAATCTCCGTAAATAAATAACATATTATATTTTGCACTAAAAATTATAACATCTCTTATAATTTATGAGATATTTAACTTTATAGAACAAAAATTAACCAATAAAACTAAAATATCTTAAGTTTTCTTTTTATATTTGTTATATTACAGAGAATGTTTAGCTAAATTTGGTGAACAAACCGGAAAACAAGTTTGGGAAGCTGTCAACATTTTCTTCGATTATCTACCAATCGCCGCTGTAGTCGATAATAAACTATTTTGTTGTCATGGTGGAATTCCACCACCTTGGTTATGTCCTTCAATCGAATCAATCAGTAAAATACCCAAACCATTACCAAGTCCTGATCAGAAATCTCCCTTGGCATGGGAAATGCTTTGGAATGATCCAATCAAGTAAATATTTATTAAATTTTTTAAATATTACTTCAATTTCATGTGTTTAATATATGCAACCAACAATACTCACAATTTCTTATTTTTGTTTCATTTATTCTCTTAACTATTAATTAATCCGTTAATTTTTAGAGATGATGATATCACTAAGGAAATGGGAATTGAATTAGCAGCTAATGAAGGATTCGGCTCGAATTTAAAGCGAGGAACTGCTCATGTCTTTTGTTACAATGCAACAATGAATTTTTTAAACAAAAATAATTTTACACATGTGATTAGAGCTCATGAGTTGGCATTCAATGGTTTTAATGTAAGTCTATTAAATTTAATTATTATTTTTTAATGCAATAACTAAATTTTCTGTTATTTATTTATATTAATTTTTAAATTTGTTTTTTTGGTCTTGTTTTTGTCGTTTTAGATATTTCACAAAGGTAAATTAATTGGTGTGTTTTCAACTTCAGTTTACGATGGTAATAATAACGAAGCAGCTTGTATATTAGCAGAAAATTATGTTTTGAAAGTGATTCGATTAAATCCAAGTAATCTTTTGTAAATCATGACAAAAATATAAATTTTATCGATTTTACAACAAAAACATCAACATTTTTAATTTAAAATATAAGTGATGTTATGTTTTACTCAATATTTATACATAATAATCAATTTTTATTGTTATAAAACATTAAATATCCTAATAGTTTATAGCGTTATATATAGATAGAATTTTCAAAAAATCATTTTTTTTTAAATTTTATTTCCTTAATGTACATCTATTTAAGAATACACACAAACAATTTCATATTGTTCCTATGAATATTTTTGAAGTTACAAGCAAATTTGATCCAAGCAGATACATAACATGTAATGTAAATTCCAAACTTCAAACGCGTTTTTCTCAGAATGGTGGTTTCAAAGTCTGTGACCAACATTACTCGAAAACGGCTAAACCAATTACTCTCAAATTTTAACACGAGCTTCTTGAATATCTATTTTAGTATATAATCAAAGATTTTTTCTCTCCGATAAATATTTTTGTTTTTATAAACAATTAAAGACGAAATTTCGATGAAAAATAAATTTTTATCTTTGAGAAACCGCCATTTTGTCAAAAAAATTTATTTTGCTTATTCCTTCGATTAATTACTAGATTAAACATTACTTTTACGAAATCTGTTTAGGTTTTGAATATCAGATGAATCAGTTTAGAGATATAGTGGTCACATCGCAAAACGTCTTTTTTGAGTAGAGCTCCAGGAAATCATCTGTAACTCTATTCCAAATAAATATTTTTACTAGTACTAAATCTTAAAATCTAGTTAAAAGATACTCTAATATGTGTAGAAATTTTTGGATCAATAAATTCAAAAGTTTTTGCAGAAAAAAATGCTTAAAAATTCATTCTTTTTTCGGCCTGTGTTTATTTCATAATAGTACATGATGATAATATTTTGAGGTTATATTACCTCTCAAACCAATCAAACTAATTCTAGAGTGGTCTTACCTCTTAACACAAACACGAATACTAAGTCAGTAATTAATTACTCATTATTACCACTAAAACTATAAGTATTCGGTGATAAAAATAATAAAAAAAATAAATTCTTAATAAGATAACTAAAAATTTCAATTGTTAATTGTTAAATGAATAAATTAACAATCAACACATTATTAGATAATGTTAACAGCAGAACTAAAGCTAGAAAAATGAAATTAAAAACAAACTGCATAGTCGGACAATTCACGTCCGATTAAATTCCATGACAAGCAACAAGCAAAACATGACAGGAAATAAATGATAATTCCAACGTTTCTAACTATAAAATACACGCCTCATCAGTTATTTATTCAGTAAGTAATTTATTACCACTCTACTTAACACATTAAATACACAAATAATAATTAGAAATTACCAAAACAAATAAATACAACCATAAACTTTAAAATTAAAAAAAAAATGTTAAAAGTGATTATTTTCTTATTTTTAACAACAAGGATACCAAATATTGAATCAAAATGTACCAACATCTTCAACTCAACTTACTACGGAGTTCGTTACGATGACTACGAAGAATACAGAAGAACAGCCTATGGTTACCTGATAACCACATGCACAATCTCTGAAGAAGCCACCGAGCCTGGTGATCTATTCATTCCACAATACAAAGATTACACCACGTTCGACCGCAACAGCATCACGATCAACATTGAGAGCAGCAAATTCGAAAATTTCACATTCCAATCCCTAATCACACCAAACATCGCCTGCTATTATGGAAAAATCAAAATCTACGTTCGCAATTCATACATTGAACGAATCCAAACGGAAGCATTCCCACATATAGTGGAGTGTTACACTCATTACAAGAATGTAGAATTCATCGGAAATAATATCTCAATTATTGACGCCAATATCGGCACGTACGTGGAAAGTTTTTCGTTTGTTAACAACAACATAACGACGATAAACAAAAACGCGTTACAGAATCCTTTTGTTGATACTTTAGACTTACCGAATAATAAAATAAAAAATATTGATCACATTTTCGGACGCATGGATCAATTGAAAACGTTAAATCTAGCGCACAATGAAATCGAATCAATATTTCATGGGTTTATCGACATGGAGCATTTAGAAAACTTAGATTTGTCTTATAATAAGTTAACAACAATTAACCTGAGTACGTTTACTGGTTTGTATAATTTGAAAGTGTTAAACTTGGCGCATAACAGGATTAAATTGGATATGACGTTTCATTTGAATGTTCCTAACCTTAAAGAGTTGGATTTAAGGTCGAATGGCATGCGGGATTTAGATGTGCATATCTTTGATGATTATGCGTTGAAACATATTTTTATTGATGGGAATAATTTTAGTTGTGGGCAGTTGATTGAGTATACAAGGTATTTTTGGAAGGCGAATATTTTTATGAAGGGTGGAAGTCAGAGGGATGGATTGCATTTGAATGGGATTAAATGTGAAGAACGGGGGTTAAGCAGTATTACGGTTGTGGGGAGTGGGGATGTTACTACTGAAAATGTGGGGACAAGTTATGTGAAACAAGGTTTTGATTTTAAGTATCGGTTACCTACGCAGAGTGCGCATGAGCAAGTTGATTTTGGGGTTAAACAAGATGGGGTTGGGGTAGGTGGTGGTGGTAGTAATAATAAAGTTGTGCATGAAGTTGAAATTTATCATGATTTTATTGATTCAGGGACGATTTTGATTGTGATGTTGATTTTTCAAATTGCGGTTTTTACTTATTATAATTGGAATGGATTGATTAAGATTGTAACTAGGAAGGATAGATATTCGCGGAATAAACCGGATGATAAGGTTGAGTTGTCTGATGTTTAATTGTAAAATAAATTTATGATTTTTTTTAACTTTATTTGATTTTTTTTTACTTTAACTCATTTTAGCAGTATTTATTTTTTAATTTTTTATATTTTATAGTCAATAAAATGTTCTTTAATATATGATTAAATTTAACCCTTCATCCCTTTAACCCTTATCATTATTTTAATTAATTTTAATATTCAAAGTCAAAAAAATATTTTTGTATTTTTCAAATTTTTGAAAAAAACGCATTTTATTAAAGTATTAATATATACTTAAGTAATTATTCAAATTTATAATTTTTAATTTTATGTTATAGCCAATAAGATGTAGTTTAATTAAGGGTTAAATTTATTTCTTAATTAATTTAATTTATATTTTATTTTAATATTCAAAGTGAACAATTTAAAACTATTAAAGTTCTAAATTTTGTAGAAAATCACATATTTTAAAATAATTAATAACTTTTTAATTAATTATCCAATTTTACTCATATAAATTTTAATGTGTAGCTAATAAATTGTTCTTTAAGATATGATTGAATTTAATTTTTAATCAACTTAGATATATTTTATTTATCCCTTCAAAGTCTACAAACATTTTATTAATATTTTAAATTTCTAAAATAAGTGCATTTTTAAAAATAATTATTATTGTCTTTAAAAATTATCGAATTATATTTTTTGAAATTTTATTTGGTAGCCAATAAGATGTACTTTAATTAAGGGTTAAATTTAATTTTTAATTAATTTAGTTTATCTTTTATTTTAACATTTAAAGTCAACAATTTAAAATTTTTAAAGTCCTAAATTTTGTAGAAAATCACATATTTTAAAATAATTAATATCTTTTTAATTAATTATCCAATTTTACTCATATAAATTTTAATGTGTAGCTAATAAATTGTTCTATAAGATATGATTGAATTTAATTTTTTAATCAACTTAGAAATATTTTATTTACCCCTTCAAAGTCAACAAACATTTTATTAAAATTTTGAATTTCTAAAATAAGTGCATTTTTAAAAATAATTATTATTGTCTTTAAAAATTATCGAATTATATTTTTTTAAATTTTATTTTGTAGTTAATAAGATGTTCTTTAAGTTATAACTAAATTCAACCCTTAAATCATCCTTATTATATTTTATATTTACCCTCAAATTCAACAAACTTTTTTTAATAAAATTCCAATTCTTAAAAAAATACATTTCAAAAATTAATTAATATCTTTATAAATAATTTTCTAATTCAACTAATTTTAATTTTATTTTATAGCCAATTAGTTGTTCTTTAATTTATTACAAAATTCTATCCTTAAATCATCCCTTATATATTTTATTTTAACTCTTAAAGTCAACAAACATTTTCGTAGAATTTCAAATTCGGAAAAGAAACACAATTTTAAAAATAATTAATATCTTCTAATCATATTCTCCAATTTGTCTTATTTTAATTTTATTTTCTAGCCAATAAGTTGTTCTTTACTTTATAATTAAATTCAACCCTTAAATAATCCCTACTATATTTTATATTTACTCTCAAATACAACACAGTTTTTATAAAATTCCAATTCTAAGAAAAAAAAACATTTCAAAAACTAATTATTATCTTTATAAATAATTCTCTAATTTAACTCATCTTAATTTTATTTAGTAACCAATAAACTGTTCTTTAACTTCCGGCCAACACTAACCTTTAAATTACATTTGAACCATTTTATATCACCCATCAAAGTACAAAGAGTTACAATTGTCCATTAACGTAAATCATAACCATTGAATACGCCGTTTGAAACATCTAAACAAAAAAAAAACAATAAAAGAACCAACCAAAATTATTAATAACCAAAACTTACCGAACAAACAAGTTCATTGCTATACACAAAATACTTCCCAAACTTAAATTGAATAATTTCCTTCGAATTTAAATGCATCAACATTAAATATTTACAAGTCACAATATCTCCATCCCAAGGACAAGCAAAATAAAGCTCTGTTTGATAATGTTCACTCTAACAAATAAATCAATCAAACTAACAAACAATCACATATACTAAAATATATACCATTATAATAACTTTTTCTCCAATTCTTCCAAAAATGACTACAGCACAAACATAACAAAAACATTCTACTGCCACGACAAAGTTAAATTTCTAAAAAAACCATAATAAATTATAAATTATAAGTTAAAGAATAGGTTAGGTTTGGTTAGATTATGTTAAGTCAAATATTTACCACCAACAAACTAATTATCAACATAGCAACCGTAAAACTCGTCGAAATAGTTTGAAGAAGTAAAGGCCACTGGTAAAACATATCATTAATCGAATACCAAATTCTAAAACCAACAAAAATGTACAAAAAGTTAGGTTAAAATAAAAGCGATACTTAACCTCATAACAATTAATTGCAAACGATAAACATTAATAACCTCTTCATGCCTTCTATTCCAATTATTAATATCTCGCAATTCTTTCAGCTTACGATCCAATTCATGAAAATTAATAGTTAAATATTGAATCATAAAAAATAACATGCCACCCCAAGTCATAAATATGGTAGAATAAAACAACTGAACTATTAATTGCAAAAAATTGACAACATCACGAACTGGTCGGTCCATATCAAGGAAATAATACTAAAAACCATATTATAAGTTTCTTGAAAACATAACCAAAGTTTAAAGTTAGGCAACCAACTTAACATCGCTTACACTTGGTATCATATAACCACACGAAAATTGCTGAACTGTGAAATCACAGATTTCAAGTTCCTTATTTACGCAACCCAAAACACAAACACCAAGACATATTGTCAATGCTACTTTAAAGTATTTATTAAGTTTCGTAATGATTTCTGTCACTTCATTTTGTGGAATTTGTTTGTTTTTATTGATTAACCTCAAAACCAATTGAAATTCATCATATATGTTGATTTTGAGGTGAATTACAATGAATAACATAAAGAAATTTGAACTGATTAGAGATATATTAACAGTGATGTCAAAAAAACTAAAATCTGTAATTAAATTATTTAAATAATTAGATAATTAATAAGATTTAGTTGAAAAACTTTACTAACCTTTTAAAGTAAATAAAAAACATATAGGACCTAAAAAGGTCACAATAATTGCTAATATGCAAAGTAAATTATGTAATACGACTAATTTATTAGTGCTAAACATTGTTTTGAATGTATAATAACGAATTATTTGAAATATTACAAAAAAATCTTCAAACTTTGTGGTTAGAATTGTCATTGTTTTTAATGTTGTTTTACAGGCAAATCAAACGGATATGAGCAGGTTTTAGAAGTGAACTATTGATATTGAGTATTAAATTTTAATATTTTAATTAAATAATTGAATAATAAGAAGAATTATAGTTTAAATCACGGTTTTAATAAATAATTTCACAAAAAAACATAATAAAAACCAACCAAAATTATTAATAACCAAAACTCACCGAACAAACAAGTTCATTGTTATAAACAAAATACTTCCCAAACTTAAATCGAATAAAAACATAATAAGTTATAAATAACAAGTGTAAAAATAGGTTAGGTTATGTTAGATTATGTTAGGAAAAGTTAAGTTAACTATTTACCACCAACAAACTAATTATCAACATAGCAACCGTAAAACTCGTCGAAATAGTTTGAAGAAGCAAAGGCCACTTGTATAACATATCATTAATCGAATACCAAATTCTAAAGCAAACAAAAATTTACAAAAAGTTAGGTTAAAATAAAAAAGATACTTAACCTCATTACAATTAATTGCAAACGATAAACATTAATAACCTCTTCATGCCTTCTATTCCAATTATTAATATCTCGCAATTTTTTTAAGGTACGATCCAATTCATGAAAATTAATAGTTAAATATTGAATCATAAAAAATAACATTCCAACCCAAGTTATAAATATGGTACAATAAAACAACTGAACTATCAATTGCAAAATATTGACAATATCGCGTACTGGTCTGTCCATATCAAGGAAATAATACTAAAAACAATATTATAAGTTTCTTGAAAACATAACCAAAGTTTAAAGTTAGGCAACCAACTTTCCATCGCTTACACTTGGTATCATATATCCACACGAAAATTGTTGAACTGTAAAATCACAATTTTCAAGTTCTTTAGTTACGCAACCCAGAACACAAAGAGAAGGAGATATTATCAATGCTACTTTAAAGTATTTATTAAATTTCGTAATGATTTCTGTCACTTCATTACGTGGAATTTGTTTGTTTTTATTGATTAAGCTCAAAACCAAATGAAATTCATCATAAATGTTGATTTTAAGGTGAATTACAACGAATAACATAAGGAAATTTGAACTGATTAGAGATATATTAACAGTGATGTCAAAAAAACTAAAATCTGTAATTAAATCATTAAAATAATTAGATAATTGATAATATTTAGCAGAAAAACTTTACTAACCTTTTAAAGTAAATAAATAACATATTGGACCTAATAATGTGACAATAATTGCTAATATGCAAAGTATATTATGTAATACTACTAATTTATTAGTGCTAAACATTGTTTTGAATGTATAATAACGAATTATTTGAAATAATACAAAAATATCTTCAAACTTTGTGGTTAGAATTGTCATTGTTTTTAATGTTGCTTTACAGGCAAATCAAACGAATATGAGAAGATTTTGTAAGTGAACTATTGGTATTGAGTATTAAATTTTAATATTTTAATTAAATAATTGGATAATAAGAAGAATTATAGTTTAAATCACGGTTTTAATAAATAATTTCACTTCAAATCTAGAACATAAAGTTTAAAACGTAAAAAAACGTAATTTAGTGATTATTTATGCATTTAAATATACATTTAAAATTAAAATAAGTTAATATAGGGACCATTTACATAGTAGTAACTATTTAAATTGATGTAATTTGTGATTTCAGAGCTGGATTAAGATTTGTACCGCCCTGGGGCACTGAAGAAATTGCCGCCCGATGACTGAAATTTTATTATATCTTATTTTTTAAGAATTTTAAGTTATGTGTGCGATATACATCCTTAATCAACTAAACAGCCCCGAAGTATTTTATATTGGCCTTCAAAGTTAAGCAATTATTTGATTTTTTGAGATTTTGTTATGGAAAATTGTTTGTATCTCCTCACCATATTATCCAATTCTGTCGTTCTTATTTATTAATCATAGGTAAATAGTTGCTTTTTAACATATGACCAAATTCAAGACGAAAAACATCCCCGAAGTATTTTATTTTCGCCTTCAAAGT
>JARJDS010012680.1:0-57895 GCA_030264155.1 Atheta pasadenae | reverse complement strand
TATTATGACTCATATTCACGAAAACTTCGTGAAATGTTTCTTTTTCTTGGCATAGAAAAACAAAACACATTTGTTGAATGTAACTGACTGCGATAGAAACAGTTGTTTGGTGGTTCTCGCTCGCACTCGCAACAGTTATTCATTTGTTCAAACTGTGTTGATTTCCAACGCCTCTCTCTATTCTTTCCCCTAAAACTTAACGCTGTTAGCTTTTCGAAATAAAATAAAATAATAAACAAAACAGAATTAAATTATTATATTAAAGTTATAAACTAAAATTTAATTTAACAAAATATAAAAATGAAGTCACCGCATCAATCATAAATATGTATAAATATACGTCCGTTTTTAATGATTTCAATTGATATCAATATATAATTATTAAAAGTCACATGTACATATGTCATAATAGTGTTTTTATTTAATCCTAGATGGCGCTAACCAATAAAATGATATTTTTTATTCAAAGAAAAAACTATCATAGGTGAAAATATGTATTTCTCACGACACGATTTTTCATTTATTAATTGTTTGGCGTTTGTGAGCACAATAATAACCATTCACGAATGAAAACTCACACGATGCACACGCCACTACAATACAACCAGAGAAATACAACGCATGTTTAATTTATACACCAAATGGAATATTCAAATATCGTAATATTCTAAATGTGAAATTGCTAAAAAGCACAAAAATGCACTTTAGTGTTTTGAATACAGAAACATTAACGCTAGTAGCGCCATCTATGATTAAACACTTTAAGCTATATTATCAGTATTTCTGTCATTGTCATTGTTGTGTTCCCTGCGTAGCACTGCGTAGTAGAGTTGCTTTTAACCTAAAAATTTACATAAAATTACTTCTCGTCGTTTGTTTCTGTCGTTTTTGTTTCATATTCGGTGGTTGGTTTATTTCAACTCATATGAATTATGTGCGTCGTTCGACTACCTCGTAAGAGCTACCTGTGTATCTGCAATCCTGCGATGTACTCTACGACCGGTGTACCAGTGCTCTTATATTCTCTTATGCCAGTTTGCAGTAGAAGAGGAGGCCCACCACGCGATCATAAACGCCGCTCGCGGCTCTCGGTCGTGCTGCGTTGTACTTGCACCAACAAGAGTGCTCATGATCTCGTATACTCTCTGTACATACTTTTGATACCTGCGTTTTACAGAGTGTTGCGAGTAAGTGTACCTAAGAGAAAATATAAAATGGATAGAGAGCATGAGTACTAACAGCAGTAAAAGCTGCAGCAAAAGCAAGAGAACAAAAAATATCCAGAGTGCGTAGTAGCGTAGAGGTTTGTTGAGGTGAAGCATTTTATTGGGAATGTTATACTGAGGTGAAGTTAGAAAAAAAAACGAAAACGAAGCACAAAAGCAGGCCTGCTGGAATATAATAAGTATGAGTTATATTTACTTGTACTGCTAGGTCGTGAATATACGGCTCTTGTATGAGAACAACGAACAGTACGAATAACACGCACATAAAATTTGAAATATGACAATTGAGTGTACTAATATACTAATGTTATTAACATTTTGTTATTGAAAAGTAGCGCTATCTTGTGTAAAAATATTGTAACATCAATTTTTGGTTATTGATGCGTATTAACAACTAATAATCGTTTTTTAAGTTTTAGTTTCGTAAATTTAGCGTTCACTGGATCCAAACCACAGACCTGGGTGAGAACCAGAAGTGTAACCAAACTTTACGTTGTTGGCCAATCTAAAGTAACGCCATCTAGTTGACTTTGTAGTAAGGTAAACTTTGTTGTCTAGTTTAACCTTGAATTGTTAGATATTTTTTTCGTAAACTTTCTAACAATTCACTGACACTTCTAGTTTTACGCGCGCGCTTACGCTCGTGTGCATTTCTCTTGTTTCGGATGAATGAAACGAATGAATGAACAACGTACGAAGCGAGCGAGCGCGTCAGGCGAAGCGATGGAAGGTTAATTAATTAGCGTATTCGCGCGTTCGCTTATTAATTGTGCAACTTTTCGTTGCTGCGCGCATGGAAAGCGTACTTGAACGCCATATATTCCACAAACAAACGGTGTGTATTCACTTTTATTCTTTTATATTCCGATATTCGGAATATTTCTCACATGCCACCACAACAACGATGTGAATGTGAATTCAGGCATTCAGGCAAAGAGTGAGAATTGGAACTTTTCATTATTTATCCGATTTGCACACATTTGCAAACGTTGCAAACTCACAGCAAACAAAAACACGAAAAGAGACAACAAGTTTTTGATTCGAATTTGATTTGACAGGAAAGGAATAACGGATATTTTCTACAATAATTGAATTGAATTCTAATCAAAATTATTCTAATGAAATTATCCAACTTACGTTGTTTCAACCTGTCGTTTGAACGTCGTTATAAATTCATGCATCGGCGCTATAATTAGCCTAATTAATCCACCTGCCAGGCGGGTGGTAGGCGCGTAATTGAAACCTCGAATCCAGGCCCATATTTTCGCAAAATTGAAATTTAATTAATGATAATCCATTCGATCGTTTCTGGACGATGATGGTTGATATTTCTTGCTGCACGTAAGTAAAAACTAGTTACACAAAATAACACAAAAAATTACTAAAAAAATGATTATTTTATAGAAATTGCAAAAATAACTTAAAAATTTGTAGTAATTGTGATTGGTTTTAAAATTACTCATTAAAAATTGATTGGAAACAAGCCACAATTGCAACAAATTCATGGAAATTGTTAAATTGCTAAAAAAATGGAAATAATTGCACCATTTTTACAATTTATGTCTTAATTAGTCATTAAAAAATTGCACCTTGAAGGAAATAAAATGTCATGTTAGCATCTGTCTGACAAGGTTATTTTCAAGAGTTGCTTTTAAAGCAATGAATATTTTTATAGTAATTTTAAATTTTACATCACAAAAAACGATCAGATTTGCAATGGTTTTGCTGTTTATTTTACTTTTTAACTTTAGTGTCGTCCATATCTTATAAGATATCATCGGTTTCAAATGAGTTTAAGTTAAAATGAATGCATGGTTCTGTCAAATGTGTTATTTACTTTTTTGTTTTATTTTGTAGGAACACCTGTTTGTCGTAAGTAAGTGAGCACAAAGCTGGGAACACCCGGAATAACCTTTCCTGCTTAGTAGCAGTAGTTACAACCAGTTTGGTTTTAAAGGAATAGATGTAGTTTTGGGAGGTAAACATTTGATGTAAAAAAAATCAAAAAAGTTTCACCGTCGTTAAGATTCGAACCCGCAAACTTCTGATCAACACGAATTGACCTTAACATCTAAGCTACCAACTACAAAACATTGGGAGTTAAAATAAAGTAGGTATATATTTCAATTTGTAATTAATGCCTAATGCTTGTTGGTTTTTAAAAACTTTTAGTTGAAAAAAAGCTTTAAATGTTGAATGTTTATAAAACATTGTGTTCATTGTAACTAAAAATTGTTATGCACATCACATAGGTGTACATGCATGCGCGTTATGCACGGGTTGAAGCATGAAACAACATGAAATTGTACGTGGTACGGCGTCGTCCTGTTGGTGCTCTTTCAACGTGCGGTGTGCACAACATGGCGTACATACGGAACACACGGAATACACACGCGGGCAGCTGCTTCCGGTACGGTGTTGTACGTCACACACAAGTTACCGGTAGAATGAACGTGAAGAACACCAGCAAGCGAACTATAATGTACGCAGTGACCGGCGACCGGCGATCTTCATCAAGATCTTTCAGTTTCCAGCTGGTAAGAGTTGTAAGTTAACCTAAAGTATGCAAAAAGTGTCACCGGACTAACAGTAAGAACAGATTTCTTTAATATTTAACTATTTAGTGATTTTTAACCTCATAATTTTGATAGATAAAAATGAACGCCATATTTTCAAAAATGTTGGCGTTATTTTAGGTTAGATTTGTTCGTTGTTTTACATATCCGTTAATTTAATTGGTAAAAAATGACAAAAATCTTTGGAAAATGTAAAAATAATTAGTTCAGTTTTTCATCAACGCCAAGACCGATTTTGCGCGCTTGGAAAAGTGGATAAACCATTTATAATTGCCAGTGACTTATTAGCGCATTATAAATTAAAATACGCGACTCGTTCAAATCGCATTCGCCACCAAAACCCACGCTGATTAGATAATAATTTCGCGTCATTATTTTTAGTTTTGTCCCAAACTTATATTCGATTGTTTGTTTAGTTTATTTTTTTCGATTCAAAAGTTTGTATTTAAATTTCTATCAAAAATCTAAAGGAAACAACTTGATAATTGTAGTGCGAAAAACATAATTAAAATTTCGAATAATATATAGTTTGATAGTTTTTTTTAAATTTAATTTTTAAAACTTTTATGGTTGTTAATAAATGAAAAACCTTTGACTGCATTCTAGTTGTTGCGATATGCAAAATCAAACAAATCGGGCGAGTAATATGCGAAATCGTTACGCATAACAGGCGTTACAATTGTAAACATCGAAGAACATTAACAATTACGATGCCAATTAAAATGCAATTAAAAATGTTTTATGGCATTTCGCGCGCACGGCCGAGAGACGCGCACGGACTTCGCCAGCTTCAAATTCGGTTGGCCGCAACTTGTGCGTGGTCCGCGGTATTCAACGCCGCCACGCACAGCAGCACGCAGTTTGGAATGCGGTGTGAATTTCGTTGAAAAGCAGGAATAAATATTACAATATAGGACATGACGCGACATCTCTGCGGAACGCGTGGAAGTTTAGTGAGTATATTTCTATATTTTTGTTTTATACATGCTTTCAACGTAGGCAACTTGTCGTACATCATCGCTAAATGTTATATTTAGTAGAAAATAATACTTTTAGCGTTACAAAACGTTATGAATATTTAACTATAAATAGAATTAAATTAAATATTATCTGTAGTATGTTAAATACTTATATGAACTAAATACTTTGCGTTTTATTAAATTATTGCAATTTTTCGTTTACAAAGTAACTATAATTTTAAATTTTGTTATATCTTACGGAAATAATTACTTTATTAATTTAATTTATTTAAATAATTAAAATAAAATCAAAAAGTATGGCCCATGAGGGGATCGAACCCGCGACCTTCGCGTTATTAGCACGACGCTCTAACCAACTGAGCTAATGGGCCAGCTGTTCACACCTAAAACTTTAGACATTGTGAGTGTGTTATGTTTTTATTTAAAAATATCTTTATTTACTAACAAAATTTTATTTCAAATTTTCTGAATGACATTCATAACCGTTTCGACTCAAATGTTTATGTCACCAACATCCAAAATGACTATAACTTACTTAAACAGATTCATTTGTAGAAAGAAGTTGAATAAAAATAGACAAATTGTAAGAATCAATAAACTCTTTATTATAATTTGTAACAACTTTAATATTTGTTTAATTAACATTAGAATCACAACTTAAATACATTTTATTATCACGTTGCACATTCAACTCATCTTAAGTAAATAAAAAAAAGAAACAATCAAAAAACTCTTGAATAAAAGAAACAAAGTAATATTACATTCTATTATAATGTCAACACATACAAAATTTCGCACAGGGCGCAAAACGTCAGCGCGTGCGCAATAGCAATGCGCACACGCAACTAATTCTCCTTCTCTAGTACCTAGAGACTGACACTCCTGCAGACAGATAATGCCAATAAATAAGAACGTTTTCGCACGTTAACAAGTGTAAAAAAAGCAAGATTTGCAACTAAAAATAAAAACTCTGCAGAAAAAAAATCAGTAAATAACGTAACAATAATTCTCTGAGACTCCAACACTGCTAGGATCAATACCTAGTGCCTTCAACCACCAACAAATATCGCCGTTATTTTGCTTAATAACAAACACCCTCGGGATTAGCCAGTGTTTCGTCAAGAGCTTCAGACTTAATCTTCTTCTCAGCTTTCTCGACTTTGATGCCCTTTTCTTCAGCCTCTGTTGCGGAGTGGTTCTCATCGTCCGAAGACTTGATCTTATCAATGTCTTTACCTTCGATACGGTTAGAGTTCTTGTCCTTACTTCCGCTTTTGGTGCGATAACGACGATTCTTGTTGTTGTTTTGGAAGAATTTTGGTTTCGGTTGGACGGGTTTCTTCTCCGGATCGAAGTAACAGTCGAGAATTTCCAAAAGTTCTTCTTTTTCTTCATCATTCAAGTCTTGGACCTTAGTGGTTAAAATTTCTTTCAATCCATCCCTGGCACTTTTATCGTATCCAGCCTTGCAAATTTCAAAATCTACATTGTTTTCAGCCAGCATGCGACGTAAATGACTAGCGTGTTGACGTTCAGGGGCGGTTCCCTTCATAAGGGCACCAAACACTGGCTTGAAAGTGTTTTGACGATCCAACAACACCTAATACCATGACACGAAAAATATGAAATATAAGCAACCAACATTGGTTATAGCTATAAAACTAAATTGCTTACTTTAAATTGTTTGATTTCATCTTCCTCGGCAGAGACGGGGTTGGTAAAGGGACGAATCAAATTGATCAACAGCTCATCATTAATTTTAGCATCACCACTGCCCTTAGCGTCCAATTCATTACGCTCGCTTTGGCCGAGGTGCATGGCAATGTTGTAAGCCGCCTGCGCACGCGCCACTGCGGAGCTGAGATTATTTTCCTTGTTCAGCAACACCTATAAATACCCCGCACACTCATTACATTACATTGAACATAAACACTTCAACACAAAACACATGGTTAACATCACGATCACCTTATTGCATTCAAATATTACGTCATTTTACCAATTTACAAACACAAATACCTAGAAACGTAGGCAACCCAAGATACTAACTAAAGTTTAAAAAATTTTACCTTTGACATAACTCGCAAGGTGAAAGTTTTGGTGGTGTTGGCACATTTTGAAGCTGAGAGACCAAAACTATTAGCAAAACCCTTAACTACTTTTGAAAAACGTTCGTCAAGGTTATGACGACGCATTGATTCCAAAAGCATGGCCGGAATAGTCTTGTGAACCTCATGGTAAACCAAAATGATGCCATCTTTAGCTTCTCCGCGGTTGTCCTCTAACCATTGCACGAATTCAGTCAAAGTAGTTACTTCGCTCTTGGTTTTTACAAATTTATTGGTGCGGAGATCTTTTAACATGCGGTATTTGCCAACACTCATAATACGAATGTTGTGACGACGCCTAACCAACAAAAAAAATTAATGTAGAGACTCAGTTTGTCATAAAAATCAAAAATAACTATTTTATTTTTTTTAGAGTCGTGCGTTATTACCTGTAAAGCAACCTAATGTCACCGAAAGGCATAATATATTGCGAAAATTGATTGTCAATCGTGTATGCAGCAATTTGACAAATTTCATCAATTAGTCGTCGTCCTGTGGTGTCAGCCGCCCATCCCACCAACTTGTAGCTACCCTCCTCAACTCCTTTAGCCAAATTCTTGTATTCGACCACCGGCGTCATTGGCAATTCGCTGTCAGAGCCGGATTTATCATCATGCTGTACATCATTCTGCACCATCTTTACGTTTTCGGCTTTTATCTACGCGTATCTTAATAAAAAGCATTAAATTAATTAAAATGCACAGACACTGAATAAACTAATTTACTAACATAAAGGTACGACGTAATTTAATTTTTACGCGATAAATAAAGTTACTATACAAAATAACACCGCAAAACAATTGAATGTTTGTGCAGCTACACAAAACAGGCATTAGAAGTTGCCTATATTAAAAAAAATAAATTTCAATCAAATAATTAGATTTGAAACAAAAATGCACGCGGTATGACAGTAAAGAAAACTAAGACGTAAAAAAACTAACCTTACTTAACAATTTCTTTAAATTATAAGTAAGCTTTAATAAATCTGTAAAAATGATTGTAAGGAGATTTGAATAAAAAATTAGTAAAAGTAAAACACGTGGTGATGTGGCGATTGCATTAATAAAAAAATCGAAATAATCTGGATTAATAAAACCAAACCGCACCCACGGCTGAGCAACAAAACCGTGCGCTACGTAAATAAGCGTAGCCCACGTCCCCGTCGCCAACCGCAGTCTCCAGGCGTGCTATCTACACCCAATTCCACGTGAAAATCAAATTTGTAAAAAATACTCACCACAAATCAATCAGAATTTGGCTATCTTGTGTTTAATTGTAACACGTTGTCGGTGCCGGTGTCGATTGCAGTGGAGATTCGCGTGCGTTTGCTTTGCGAGCGTACAGCTGTCTACCGTTTCACTAGTCACTAGCGCGTATGTAAATTTGTTGTAAAATGCAATTCTCGCCGCCGCGAACACGTGCTGAGCGCCTTGCGCATTGAAAAAACAGATTTAGCGGTGATATCCGCGTTAGAGGGGGGCGGTCGCGATACGCGCGCGCGCCGCGGCTATTTCCTGCGATGCGCGTTTGAACGCGGTTAATTTAAAAATTACCAACCTAATGCCTAATTTTAATTTAAAAACTTAATAAACTTGATCTAACATTCATTAATTTAACTTAACTTAAACGTATTTACGGTATTTTACGTAGAAATTCTTACCTTTATATTGTTTTGTTGTTTATTCTTGTTTAACTTGCAAAAACACTTTTAATTAACGATAAAAAATAATTCTTATTGTACTGGTTTATGAAAATAGCATCTAATGAACCAATTGTAAATTTAACAACTGATTTTTTGACATGTTATTACGTCGATCGTTGATTTTTTGTTTTTTTCTGCCATTTTGATTTTTTTAAGTTTACACTGCGGTTCACTCATGTTTTTACTCAGCTTACTTTGGAACAACGTTTAAAATACGATTTAAATAATGAATTATTTAATATATAAGTAAATAACAACAATTTCCTTGGATTTTTATTCTGCTTAGAAAGTTCAAAAGTTAAAAACATTTGAAACTGTCAATCAATCACAATCAATGTCAATGTTGTTCGTAATAATTCGTAACAATTCGTGATAACTCGTTATAACTTATAGTTTAGTTTACTAAACACAGAGGGCGTATAACAACACCAAGTAAAAAAATTAAAAGTAAAATCATTTTAATTGATAACTAAACAGATAATAAATAAAAGGAATTTATTAAAATTATTATTTTATTAAATCAAGCGTATATTGTTCAGTTTTTAGACAGAATGAAAGAAATAAATAATTTTATTTAAAGTTTGAGCAAGTCCGTAAGATGTCAGCACCATCTCTATACCCTTGAATACATAAATGACGTGAACTTTGAGTCCACAATCAGATGTTTTTTCAAACAAATACAAATAAACACCGAGTTATCTATTTTCTACTAATTCCCATTAAAATATTTTAAACTTTGCTTTGTGCACTTGAGCATACTCAACACGAGACAAGTAGAGTAAGTAAAATACATGCGATTACTGTATATTATGTATTATTTTCAAGCATACAAAATATCAAACAGTTTATTTGTTCGTTTTATCGCCAAGTCAGTGCCTGTAAAGTTATTTGACACGCTCGTTCCCACCGTTCGACTTTCAATAAACTTTGATTGCTTGACTTTCACATTTAATTATAACTGGATTCTCTAGTAGTCAGTCGTTTAGTGCTATCGCGACGCTTCCGACGAGTGGGCCACAGCGATAAAACTTGCGACAACAAGGGCAAAGATCATAACTGTACAATTGTTGCAAATCATTAATTGTTTCAGTTTTCAACTGAATTCAGTTACGAGCAGTCGTGAATTTTATTCCTTGCTGTAATAATGAGTGAATTACGTTATGACGGAAGAGTCGCGGTTGTTACCGGTGCAGGAGCTGGTTTAGGACGCGCGTACGCCTTGCTTTTTGGCTCTAGGGGTGCCAAAGTAGTGGTTAACGACTTGGGGGGTGGTCGACACGGTGATGGCAAGTCATCTAAAGCTGCTGATGATGTTGTGGCGGAGATTAAACGAATGGGTATGTTTTTATTTCATGAAGTTTGTAATTTATTCACAATATTGTTTTTTTTTTAAATTTATTTGTATATTTGGTATTTAAATTCACATTTTTTGTGTATTAAAGGTGGGCAAGCTGTAGCAGACTACAACTCTGTTGTTGATGGTGATAAAATCATCAAAACAGCTTTGGAAGCATTTGGTCGTGTTGATATTGTTGTCAACAATGCTGGTATTCTAAGGGATAAAAGTTTTCCAAGGATTTCTATCAATGATTGGGGTAAAGATTTTTATTTATATGTTAGTTATTAAATAGAGAAGGTAAACATTTTTGGCAAAAAATAAGCAATAAGAGTAAAATAATAAACATCAGTATAGGCAACCCAATACACACTAAGCATAGCCTTCTAAAAAATACAAATGTAAAACAATTGAAACCATAAACACGGAAATATTTTTTTAGACCTCATTCACGATGTCCACCTCAAGGGAAGTTTCAAAACAGCGCAAGCCGCTTTTCCACTCTTCAAAGAACAAAAATTCGGTCGTATTATTTTCACCGCGTCAAATTCGGGACTTTACGGTAATTTCGGCCAAGCAAATTATTCTGCCGCAAAGACCGGTACACTTGGTCTTTCAAGCACCATTGCCATCGAAGGTAGAAAGTACAACATCACAAGCAACGTCATTGTCCCAACTGCTGCAAGTCGTTTAACTGAAGACATCCTCCCACCGGATGTGTTCAACGAATTGAAACCCGAACTTATTGCTCCGGTTGTCGCATACTTATGCCATGAAAGCTGCACTGAAACCGGATCAATCATCGAAAGTGCTGCTGGTTGGGCTGGAAAATGCCACGTCATCCGTGCCAATGGTAAAAATCTACGCAAAAATGTCGGTGATGGAGTTAGCATTGAAGATGTCAGGAATAATTGGGATAAAGTTACTGACATGAGAGGCGCTCAACATTTCCCTACGATTGAATCAGTTACAGCTGAATTAATGTCGTCTTTAAGTGAAACTGGAAATGAAGGTGGTTCTACTGAAAATCCACAACAGTTTAACGACAAGGATGCTATTTTGTATGCATTGGGAGGTTAGTTTTTTAATAAATAAATTTTGTAGGTGTTACTGATGAAAATAATTTTTTGGTTTCCAGTTGGGGCATCTGTTGGCAATTCAGGAGATTTACGTTATCTCTACGAAAACCACGAAGAATTCGGTGTTTTACCAACTTATTTGGCCACATTATCAGTTGGTGCTTTGATGTCATCCAGTGCAATGGAAAATGTCGTCCCTGGAAAAACTGTTTCGCTCGAAAATGTTCTTCATGGTGAGCAATATCTGGAAGTTATGGATGATTTTGGTTCTCCAATGAGTTTTACTAACAGTATGAATACTGTTGAGGTTTTGGACAAAGGATCCGGCGCTGTTATTGTCACTGATAGTAAGTTTTACGCCTTAAATTTGAGGTTATATTTTTATTAACGTACACTATAAATACAAATGTTGTTTAATTTTTATTTTAAAGTTGTAAGTCATGATGAAAGCGGTAAACCTTTATGGAAAAATCAAGTTGCGACTTTTGCCGTTGGTGCTGGCCAGTTCGGAGGACCAAGAACTGGCAATAAGTTGGTACCGTGTGTACCTAAACCTAACCGCAAGTGTGACAAGTCTTTGTCTTACAAGACTAACCAAGATCAAGCCGCGCTTTTCCGCCTTAGCGGTAAGTGTACAAACGTTTTAAATGTATCACTTACTGATCACTAATTTTATTAAATAATTTTTATCAGGTGATGTTAATCCACTTCACATCGACCCTAATTTTGCCGCCATCGCCGGCTACAAGAAACCAATTCTTCATGGTTTGTGCTCTTTGGGTATTTCAGTGCGTTTAGTGTTGCAAGCTTACGCTGGAAGCAATCCCAAATTGTTTAAAGCTTTGAAGGTAAGTTCAACGCCGGATAATTTTATTCTTTTATGATTTTTGATTGTGTGCTGAATATTGTTGTTTTTGTGAATTTACAGTGTCGTTTTGTGAAACCTGTTTTGCCTGGCCAAACAATCAAAGTCGACATGTGGCGTGAAGGCAATCGCATCCATTTCGAAACCTCCACCGTTGAGAACAATAGCGTCACTATCACTGGTAAGTAATTTTTTTAAATGATAGAATTATTTCCATACTTTTATCTTCAATTTGGTGGTTCGGTTTAAAAGTGGGAATAAGTGGGTATAAGTGTGAACATTGTCTGTTAAAATTTTATGATTGATCATTTTAAACGCGTCGACAAATAGCAAGTCATGTTGATTATGACATAATTAAAGCGAAACAAACAAATAAAAACAAAATCATTTAGATTAAGATAAGAACAAGAGTCTACATCGCGTGGTATAATCTAAATTTAGAACTTATCTGAAGCTTTTTATAAATTGAGAATTAGTCAATTATGAAGATTTTAAAAGTTTTAAAAGATAATTAAACTTATAAATTAAGCTTTACTTATTTATTTATTATTATTTTTATGGTAAAACAAAATTTGTTTGGTTTTGACATATTTTGTGTTAGGTAAACTTATGCAACACAAAATACACGCAACTTGAAATAATTACACGAATTCGAAAAATAAAGAACATTTTTACTGATAAAGTAGAATGTTTATAAAAATATCTAAATGAATAAACAAAATTTACGTTATTCGGTAAATTTGTTTCGTTTTTATGAATTTTCACACAAAAAAGGTGAGATTTTCATTGATTTTTTCGTCCCATCGCGTGTTAGTGTCCACTTATTAAGTGAAACTTGCTAAAACGCTAAAACGTATTAAACGAAAATCCCAACGCAGACTAGTCATTGTGTGCGTTATAAGTAAATAATCCGCGTCAATGACTCTTTAAAACCAAATTGTTATTAATGCATTGACTCATTAACATTTAACATTGAACGCACAGTACATTTACATCACATTTGTATTCAACACGCACGCAACTCAACGAAATTCAATATCCCACCGCGATAATATTTTTACTTTTATCCAATCCTAGTTTTCATTTGAACTTCAAACACAAACTCGTAGAGTGAGAACCAACGAGAACGCGTAGTCGCGCATCATACGATCCGTCCATTGCTTATCACTTTGTAGACGTTATTACCAAAAACTTACACCAAAAATAAACCTTTTAGACTTAACATAGTGCTTTAACCAAAGGTACGAACTATTACATTTATTATATTAAAGTTTAAATTGTGCAGGAACAAATTGCAATTGTTTTAATTGTGGAGTTTGATCGTAAGTTAAGGTTACATAACCTCATCATAACTTCACTTGTACTGTCGTAGTCGTAAAGTGTACGATAATTAATTATTGATACGCGTTTGAACTCTGCACTTTGTACAGTCCGTACCAAGCTTATTACTTGAGACTTAAATCTTGAATACTTGAACATATTCTACGATATTGATCGGTATAACCTTCGATTGAATAAAAATTGGGTTGTTAGTCGAACAGGTTGATTATTAAAATCTGAAATATACCTCAAACTACTTTAGATAACAGGTGATAATAATTATTATTGGTTTATTAGGCTCATACGTGGACCTGAAATCCGTAGTCGAAGTTGATACTCTAGCTTTGAACAACACAGCAGCCATGTCTCTCCAATCCGATGCTATCTTCGAGTTCATCATCACAAAAGTAAATGAAGACCCAGCCAAGGCTAAGGCTGTTAATGGTATTTTCTTATACAATATCACCAAGGGTGGTAAACAAGCCAAACAATGGAGTAAGTAAAAACAATTTTTATTTATTAAATGAAACTTTAAAAAATGTAATTATGAAATGTTCTAATTTGTTTTATTTGTTTAATATTAAAGCCATGGATTTGAAGGCTGGCAAAGTTTATGAAGGTGCACCAAGTGGTGTTAAGCCCAACACTACTTTGACAATTTCTGACGAAGACTTTGTTGAATTGGCTACTGGCAAATTGAACCCACAATCTGCATTCATGAAGGGTAAATTGAAGGTGACTGGTAATGTGATGATGGCACAGAAGTTAGGCCCTCTATTGAAGGCTGCTGACTCAAAATTGTAAATTAATACTAAATTTTACACAAAACGGATGGTGGTGCATATAATATAGGCATTATGGGTGTGCATTTCTAGGTTAATTTTTTGCTGTAGAGCAAAAACAGAATCATTATATGTGAAACAAAATATTGTATAGTTGTGGGGTGATTTATAGAGTTTTATATATGTGCAAACGTTTTTGGCATTCCTTGTTTCTGATTTTGTCAGAGATTTTAAATATATTTGTTTTTAAATATTTTCTGTGTATTTTGATTTATATAACCTACAAATTATAGACTTATAAAATGTTTAGGTTATATTTGACATTTTAAGACTAATTTTAAGTGAAAACTACTTTACAATTTGGGTGATCATGGACTTTAAAATTGGTTTCAATACTGAACAGACCAATTTTAAAGTTGGGACTAAAAACAATGTGTCTTGTTCTATTTTTTGTGCTATTTTAAGCCTGGAAGTAAAAGAAATACGTACGCAGACTGTGCATCCCGCGATAGAACAGGAAGAAATTAAAAATACACCAGATGTAAGCCATTGGGTGCACTTGCGTGCATCACACACTGCAAAGTGCACAGCATGCAGTGGAATAATAAATAGCGCGACACCGATGGCATTCCAACTGGTCGCGCCACGCACCATTCAAACAGACAAGATAGAAAGAAGAGACAGCAGATGACATTAACACTTCTAGTTGTGAGTATACTACGCAAAGGAGTTATTTTACTGCGTTTTATATTCCGCCCTCACTCCTATTCATTGAATATTGTTTTTTGCTTTTACTTTTACTTCAAGTTGAATGCCACAAACGTCGCGCTATGCGACACGCACTTCCGATGACTTCAAACATATTTCACACCTCCTCTTAATTTTTGAATGAATACAATAATGTTACAACAGTTAGTAATTATATTAATTAAATTATCAAGCGTCTTTATTATTTTTATTTGTATTTGGACCAATCAGAGCTCAGTATTTCAATTTGTGCGCTATTTCTTGAACAAAGTGAGGTTATGTATATACCATTTCTTTTTTAGTTGTAAGAGTTTATTATCTATTTACGTATGAACCGTATGGGCATGAATATCCGATTGTTTTTGTACTCGCGGTTGAGTACTGAGCAATTGCTTTCAGTTCGTTTACCATGGTTCACCATTTCAAGTGCGCTTACAGCTCGTTTGTAATTCTCATAGAGCACTTGCCGCATTTACACTGCGCTTACTCTCGCGATAGCATGTCACTCTTCATTACGTTCACATTCGCTCTCGAAGAATCACCACATCTCACTATAAACATTGTTTTAGCGCGATAATAACATAAATATTGCTAAATAACATTAAATTAACAAACAAAACACGGATTTTGTTACAAAACTATCCACATTGTACGAGTTACAAGAGATACAAGAAGAATTATGGAACAAAACGCAACAAAACTCGGTAATAATTTAAACAAAACTGAATTAACTACAAGTAACATAACGGAAACCGTGATTTTGGGAACAATCAACTCAATGATCAACGAAACAATTAATATTGTTTACAATACAACAGAAAACAGTGTGCAAAGTGTGAAAAATAATATTTTAACCTCAAAATTAGCGGAAAATGAGGATAAAGTTTTTGGCGGAGATAGATACTCAACGTTTGAAGAAGTTTGGTTGTGGATTTTTGGTATTTATTGTGGAAATATTGCCCTGGGGATTGTATTTAATGGAATTTCTTTTGTTTCACTACTTAAAACAAAAAGAAACGGTAAGAGTGTGTTTTATTTATACATAACCTAACTTTGAACTTTTAAGCTACGTAATTATAACACTTTTATACGAATTTCAGGTACATTATCAATCATAACCCAACTTACATCAATAGACATCTACTCATCTTGGGTTTGCATCATTGAATTACTCACAATAAAACAAAACGCTTGGACATTTACACCCAGTCTTTGTCCATTCTTCTCCGGTTCTGAAACTTTGTGCAATACCCTAACATTGTACTTAATGATTTCACTTAATTACCACACGATCTCTTTGTGCAACCTAAAAACACCCCCAACAAGTTCTTGTGATGCTTCACAGGAATGTTTAGTGCGCGATAACCGTGATGGTCAAAATTCATCTTCAACGACCTCAACGACCTCTACATCCTCAACAATCTCGAAATCTCAAAACGGACAAAAACGAGACATATCAGTTTTTATTCCTTGTATTTTAATCTGGTTCACATGCATATCACTCAGTATACCACAATTCACTCTATCGTCAATTGTCGATAACTACTCAACAAAAAACATAACTTCAACTTGTACTTTATTGATTAATGACAGTAAGATTTTAATTAATTTACTTACAATATTCAGAGTCTTTATTCCTATCACTTTAGTGGTGATTTCTGTAAGTATTTTAATGTTTAAACTTTTAAAAAGCGTGCGTAATGATAGTATACCTTCCATTTTTACCAAAAAGTGCCATAATATTGTGTATTACTTAATATTTTGTTTGGTTTTAAACATTTCGTATGTTTTTACATCAATGCAGAGGTTAGTTTTGTATGCAATGCAAGCATATGTATCGCCTTCTTCGAAATTGAGCAGGATTTATAAACTACCGCCATTGTTTAATGATTTTACTGGAGTTTGGGTGTCAATTGCACTTTGTATGTTGCACTATAGTGGAATTTTCTTAAGGTTTTTAGTTTATGTGTGTTTATTGCCCAAATTTAAGTCTATACTTTGTAATAATTTTTTAACGTGCTTTAAACCGAAAGAATTATAAATTTTAATAAAGTTTTGTATTCTGTATGCACTCTGTATTTTTTAAGTTTGTTTTGGTGATATTACTAGATGTTACCAACATTACTAACTTTTGTTTTTGTGGTGTTGTGTGGTGTTGTGGTAAACTGTGGTAAACATATGATTTGTGTGTACAGGTTAGGAGTTTGCCGAGTTGAGATTAAATTAAAGAAAAATTGTTACGTAAAATATAATAACAAGGTGAATTGTGGTAAAAATGCCCACAGTGATACTTTTGGATAGTTCTTTGTCGATGTTGAGGCCTATACTGCTTCAAGATGGGTATAAATCAACGCGAAAACAATTGGCAGTACATGGGATACAAATGTTTTTAGATCATTTGTGTGTGCATTCTAAATTAGAATTCATTTCTTTGGTAAGTTTTGCTTATACTTTTAAGTTTTCTTGTTCAATAATGTTCTTTGTTTGTAAAAAACTTTTATGAACATTTGTTTTTCTCTAAATTTATCTTTAGAACTATAAAGTTTTAAACTTATTTCTATTCTAGAATTAATTTGTTTGTATTTATGGGATATTTTTGTTAATATTTAGATTTATTATTTATTTTTATTGTTTTTGCGTTTTGGGGGCTTGTGCCTTAGCGTTTTTGTGAGTTGGTAACATTGATTAGTGACATAGTGATTTTCTTGGTGTATGGTTGCCGACCTGCGCGCCATGCCATTCTCTGCCTGACACTCGGCATGCACATGGCTTGTGCAAATCGCCAAACACGCGCCGATTAAACATTATTTATCACGTTAAATATTGATTCCGCACTACCAAGAGTTGGGTGTTTTACACCTTGAACCGCGTAGGCAGCTGTTGCGGTTGCTTGTGATGTGAATTAGTTCTGCTGACAAAAAATGTGTGAAGCAAGAAGTCAACCTCAATGCCGCGCGCTTGCAGTGCGGTAAGTAAAATTAGCCTGCCTAAATCCCTCGATTTTCCCCCCAAGTACTAATTACTGCTTACTGTGATTTGTAGCTATCGGTTTGTGAAGAAACGATTGTCCAACGGTGATTTTGAGCTGCTATATCTTGCACATCCAGTCATCAAGCTAGAATGTGATCCACCAACACCAAAAGAAGGTACACCAGATCCAGAGCCAGAGCAGATCATCAATGAAGTTGATGTGGATTATCTCAGGAGTCTGGACCCCAAAGAGTGGAAGAAGCAAGATCATTACCAAGTCCTAGGTATTGAAAAGTTAAGACATCAAGCTAGTGAAGAAACTGTTAAAACAGCATATAGAAAAGTGGTGCTTAAACACCATCCAGATAAGCGAAAAGCACAAGGGGAAGAAATTAAACCTGATGATGATTACTACACTTGTATTACAATGGCTTATGATATTTTGGGCAATCCAACAAAAAGGAGATCATATGATTCTGTTGATCCGGAGTTTGATGATTCCCTGCCCTCCAATAGTGAGGTTAAGAAAGATTTCTATAAAGGTTTCAAGAAGTATTTTGATTGGAATTCAAGGTGGTCTGAGAAGGCAAGAGTACCTAAACTTGGTGATCAGGATGCTTCAAGGCAGGATGTAGAAAGGTTTTATTCCTTTTGGTATGACTTCAAGTCCTGGAGGGAATATTCTTATGAAGATGAAGAAGAAAGGGATAAATGCTCTGATCGCGATGAGCGAAGATATGTGGACAAAATCAACAAAGCAGAGCGGTTGCGTAAGAAAAAGGAAGAAATGTCGCGTATCAGGCAGTTGGTAGACATGGCATACAATTTAGACCCTCGGATAGCAAAATTCAAGCAAGAAGACAAGGACAGAAAATTAGCCGCGAAACGAGCAAAACAGTCGGCGGTGCAGGCTAAAAAAGACGAAGAGGAACGCGTTCTGCGTGAAGCGCAACAGGCCAAGGAACGGGCTGAAGCTGCTGAACGCGCTAAAATCGAAGCCAAACGACAAGAGCGTGAACAACAAAAGAAAGCTATTAAGAAAGAACGCAAAGCTTTCCGAGAAATTTGCAAAAGCCACGATAACTATGTTGGCAATCCCGATGACAACCTACGACATCTTACGGCGATCGAAAGAATATGCGAAGCACTCAACGCTTTAGAACTCGAAGAACTCACCAAAAACATCCGCAATAATGGTAAGTCTGCTTTTATGAAAGCAGTGAAAGAATCGGAAGAACGCGTCGAAGCTGAAAAGCGCGCCAGTTTAGAAACGTACCAACAGAAAATCAGCCAACAAGTGAAAAACAATGTAGTCAAAGTGACTCCGGATTGGACACAAGAAAATATTCAATTGTTGGTGAAAGCCGTGAATTTATTCCCGGCTGGCACTAATCAACGTTGGGAAGTTGTGGCAAATTTTATCAACCAACACGGCACTTTCGAGGATAACAGCTCAAAATTTACAGCGAAACTGGTCCTTGCCAAGGCGAAAGATATGCAGAGTACCGATTTTTCGAAGAATAATTTGAAAGAAGCAGCGAATAATCAAGCGTTTGATAATTTTATCAAAGAAAAGAAGAGTGACGTCACCATACAAGACTCTGAAATGTCAACTAATGTGAATTTAACTAATGGCGTGTCGAAAATTAAAGAGAAACCATTACAGAATGGGAACTCGATTAGTAAAGATAAAGAAATGAAGAGTAAAGAAAACATAAAACAAAAAGAACCATCGCCTGGGAAGGAATTGAAAGAAAACGCCACGGTAGCGAGCGCGTGGACAACACAAGAACAACAATTGTTGGAGCAAGCGTTGAAAACTTATCCTGCCTCGACGGCGGAAAGATGGGATCGAATCGCTGATTGTATTCCCGGACGCAGCAAGAAGGATTGCATGCGGCGCTACAAGGAATTGGTCGAAACGATTAAAGCGAAAAAAGCAGCGCAGGCTACGGTCGCGGCGAAATAACGAATTGCGCTTCATTTCTAGCGTTTTTATTTAATTTAGCGAAATTTGTCGCAAGTCTCAGTCTCACTATAATGCTGTTTGCGAAATTAATTAATAAATATAGGTACCACCTGTCGCGCCATCATGCGGAAACTTGAGTTCCCTGGCCTTGCACACGATACTTACGACTTATTTGCGACTTAGGCCATCTGAAAAAATGTGTACCACTTTATCACATACATGAATGATGAATAAATTATGAACTTGACAATTATGTTATTGACGATGATTAATACAGTAAAATTGTGATTAATAATGATTTCTTATGTACACAAAACCTTATAACCTTCAAATATCAAATTTAACCCCAAAATTAGCCTTTAAATCTATTTTTTTTTAAATTTAGGTTACGTTTTCGTCTACTTACGAAGAACGCTGTCAATTTACGCGCGACTACAAAAACATTAAGAAAGAATTAACAAATCTTGATGATTTTGACAAAACATGCATTGAAACAGCGCTTAAGGGAATAAATCAAATTGTATTAGAAGAATGGGGTAATAATACAATGTGTCAGGTAAACACTTACAACATGAAGCTTAACATTAGCAATTTTTGGTGATATAACCTAAAATTTTACAGATTTTGTTAGTGACAGATGGCAACAGTGGTGTTGGTCCCGGATCTCTACGCGATTCATTAAATCGTTATCATCAAGGTACTTTTCCACTTCCGTTTGCATTTCCGGCAAAACTACACGTGGTTTGTATTTGTCCACCCACGGAACCTTCATTCCTAAGAGGTAACTGTTTATAAATTAGTAGCAATGTTGTTATTATTATTATTAAAGTAAATTAAATTAATTCATTCTTTAGCAAAACCGCAATATCAAAAATTAATCGAACTATGTGGAGGTGAAGGATCTGTTATTGTTCCTGACCAAGTCACAGAAACAGGAATAACGCACTTGTTCCAAAAATTAGGGGACGACATGTATACAAGTTTTAAAGGCACGTTAAAGTGCGGCCATCTTGAATCTTCAATTTATTTATCCCCAATGCCAATTGTAAGTTTTTTAAATGTTTACTTAATTTGTTTTGAGGTTAACTTATAATAATAACTTTGGTTTTAACAGCCATATACAAGAGTTGGTGAGTTCGAGAAGAAAACCTACACAATTTCAAAAGTAATTGAAGTCGTCGGATTTATTGCGGTTGCTGATATTGGTTCACCGGCTGGTATAAGTCGCCATTTAATCCTTCCTACATCTAACACATCAACGGATTCTAACATAAAATCGGAGGAGCCAGAAGATACCCAAGAAGACGATAAACAACCATCGTTTTGTGTTCTGTTTCATGGCGCGTTAAAAGTTGAAAACATGGCGGCGCTGGTCACAGTCGCTGATGATTGGTTTGGGTTCATTTATTCATGGGCGGATTCTAAAAAGAAATCTAATTTAATGTTAACTATATTAGCACCTGGTACTGATGCCGTGCCTTGGATAGGGGATCTTAACAATCTGCATTGTGCAGAAGGTGTCAATCAAGATATCCTTATGCAATTTCCAGTCCGCTCACAAGAAAAACGTAGTTATTCGCAAAACAGCGTGGTCTGGATTCGTCAGACCGGATTGCAGTCTGATATACAAAAAATTTTGCGACACGCGAAAAAATTGCCGGAGAAAACTCAACAGTTTTACAAAGAATTGAATCGCTTAAAGAAAGCTGCGTTGCAATTAGGTTTTCTGGAGTTGTTGGAAGGTTTGGCGAGGATTTTCGAGTTGGAAGTAAGTCAACTTGCGCCTAATGCGCATGCTGATATTGCGCAACAATTGACACATGCAGCACAACAACTTCACAAGACACGAATTGGGGATATGAAGTTAATTATGCCTCTACAAACTAATTATCCAGCATAACTTTTTCGAATAAAAAAATAAAACTGTTATAAATTTTAATCACAAAATTCTAAATTTACAAGACTAGTAAGAATTACAAACACTAAACAGAGTATGGTTGATCAGTTCCATCTTCATGGTACTTAATATAAGTCTCCCTGTGAGTAAAGTCCTTTTTATCTTCTTGCCATCCTCTTTGTGGAGCCTTCCCATAGTCAAATGCTTTGTCTTTCTTTCCATAAACTTTATTAACAGCTTCAATGTGATCTCTAAATTTACCCACAACCACTTTTTTGCCGGTTAGAGGATCAGTAATGTCTCCCAATTTATATACAACTTCTTTAACTTGGTGTGTAATGAGTCTTGTCATTTTGTTTGGAAGCTTTTCAATTAAAACAACATCACCAGTTTTGCATACTTTTTGGGGGTCATGCGCGTAAATGTAATCATCTTTACGGAAGTACTGTAAGTATTAATATTTGTTTAATAATAATAATTCTTAATTAAAATAAGTTTAACAATCGTACCATGAGTAAATTTTGGTCTAATTCTAACCGTTTGATACGGAATTTTGAAGCGTTTTGTTTTACACATGGTACACACTCGCCCAGTAACATAAACGTTTTACTAGCAGCTTGTAATGCCATTTTAATTAATTCTTATTTAATTTTTTGTGTTAAATTGTGACTCCGACAGTCTTCGACTATAAATGTAAGGTTATGTTGTTTTGCAGCAGGTTTAGAAAATTTAGTTACTCCAGGCGACACCTTCCGGAAATTTTTAGAATAACTTGTTTTGTTTGTTATTAATTTTTACTTATTTATTGTTATTGCTAGTTAAAACTACAGTTAAAACTTGCGTTAATTTAGGTGTTTTTTTTTGATTTAAGTAGATGTAAGTTTGTTTTGAAGCTAAATGTTTGAATTTAACCTCACATTTTCAGATACTTTTTGCGAAGGTCGAATGCTGCTTGATGCCACTATATAACGATATTATTTGCATTTTATTTTATATACGCGCCAAAGCCGTTGATGTTGATCAATAAAATGATTGTTAAAACTGAACCAGGAACACCGGAAAAACCTATCGGAGTGAAGTTGGTGCAACCAATGATATCATCCTTTTTTACTTCTCAGAAAAACGAGAGTTTAATAAAATCCCAACGTAAAATAAATGTGTTACAAGTAGCCAATAAAAATGGAAACGCATCAAGAAAGAAATCAATATCAAAGTGCAACAAAAGTCCTGCAGTTAAAAAAAGACCAACTCGCAAATGTTCCGAATTATCACAATTTCCTGTTGCAACTGATATCAAATGTAAAGTAATTGATAAAGTGGAAAGGAATATGGATGATAATGATAGTAAACTAAACATTATTCAGTTGGGTAAAAGCCTATCAACAATGCACAATCATGAGTCCAATAAAAATGAACAAGAGTTGCAAAACATATTATCAAAAGACAAAAACCTAAGTTTTGAAAATGGTTACCTTACAATTTCAATTGATGATAGTGACAATGAAGATAATGATCCTGTGATTGTAAATGATTCAAACACTAACACAGTAAGTGATTTATCTCCTTTAAAAAGAACTACTGATGTAGATTGTGAGACTTCACCATCAAAGAAACAAAAGAAAACTATAAAACAAACTGATGCAATTTTGAAAGCAAAACAGTGTTTGTTTACTGAAACAAAAGAAAGTTCTGATAAAATTCTAGAAGAAACTTTAGATAAAACAAACACTAAAGAGAATGAGATATCTTCATCACTTGTTGATTTTGATGAAGACACTTGTGAATTTAATTTAAATGATTACAATGTGCCAGTGGAAGAACTAGAAGCATATTCCCCAACAATTTTAAGAAGTTTGTTGGATTCTACTTCTACACCAAATAAATCAACACTTGATGAATCAAACTTCAAAGAATCACCAATAAGTACAACAAAAACAAATGAAGATATTGAAGTAAATAATTTAACAGAAATTAAAAAGGAACCTGTAAGTGTAGTGGTGTCAATAAAAAAAGAACTTTACACTGAAAACTATAATGAAAGTGATGCAACTGATCTAGATAAAACTGTTATCTGTGATACTCAATCAAAGGTACATGCTTCATTTGTTTCACAATTGTGTATTAAGCATGAAGCTGATTCATTTGTTTCGACATCAACACAAACAATCGCGGCCACACCTGATTTTACTATTAATACAACTAATCAAAATGATAGTAAGCTTAAGAAGGAACCAACTTTATTAAATGATGTTACTTTGGAGCAATTACCAGTTCGGAATGTTTTGTTTAATGCTTGGATGGATATGCAGAAAAATGCAAATTTATTGGCATTATTGGGTAATAGAAAATATACCCTTGAGAATCTATTCTCTATTGAGCAAATGTACCAAGAGATATGTGTGCGGCTTTTTACAAGAATGACAAAATGGCAAAGGATAGAGAAGTTTTTTTCAGCGATTAATTTGGAATTAGACAAGAGTGATTTGGCATTTACTCGCTTGGAGAATTTGGATTTTATACACAGAGGTTTGTAACTTTTTTGTCGAATTTTCATAAAAACAAAATCAATAATGTTTAACATTTATGAAGTGATCTTAATTAAAATTGTTTTATAGATTTTGAACAATCCGAATTACTGGAAACGATATTAAATAAACTCACAGTAAAGGAGTTACGTATATTGGTAAATCATCGTCATATTAAACTGAATCGTCCGAAGAAATCCGAACTAATCATAGCTTTGGAAAGATTCACAGCAAATCAACCCAGTTTAGGTCACCAAACCACCGAAGAAAGATTACGAGCAGAAGCAGCCCAATTAATCGGTCCTTGTTTACGTCTAGATCAATCATTACGCGACTCTTTATTCCACCTTCAACTCCTACAACACTATGCTATTCCTGACATCACATCCAGCTACAAATTCTACACCTACATGTCCGATATTGATGCCGGACATGTCATTCTACCCACATACAAAGTACATCTAGTATCTCCGTTTGAAAATATTGAATCGTTTAACAGATATGCTAAAGCAATGCAACTGTTTTATGAGTACATGTATCAATTTGAACGACGCACTAAAACCGATGCGTTAATGACACTCGCTGAGCAAGCTTTTGAACATTTGATAGAAATCTGTAACAAACCAGTGGATGTATCGCCAGTGCACCACAGGTTTACAGCTGAACATATTTATGCGAAAATATTAACATTATCTGCTGTACATTTTACGAAACAAGCACATAAAGTTATTGATTGGTTGATGTTTTTGTGCGATTATTATCGCGGCACAAAACGCGGCGAATGGTACGATCGTCTTGCTATGCACCTCCTGAAAGACGACGATACGATACTACTGGCTGTGGATGTTATCAAAGAAGGATTACGCAATCCGGATGTTGATGATGACGACAAAGCGTCACTGTTCACGCGTGCGCAGCGTGTTATCAAACATTACGGCGTGCAGGATTTTACTGGTTTGTATAAAAACAACCCCATACTTATGGCGGTAATTACAAAGACTGTGATTAAAGTAACACAAAATGTTAGTGTTTTCAAAGGAGGTAGGTTAGCTTATGAACTTGATGGTGAGTTGTTTACTGTTGAAGAGTTTGCTTTGAAATACTATTCGAAGGAGGGATTTCCTAAAGGTGTACACTGCGAAGGCTCACTGTTAATGACACTGTTTGTTGCTTTGTTTTGGGATGTGATTTATGTGGATTTAGACAATTCACATCCGTTTGTGTCTTCCCTGCAGTACATTCCGTTAGATTTGTACTCTAAAGCGTTTTATTTGAATAGAAAAGATTTGATTGATGCGAGACTTAAAGATATAGCATGTGATTGGCGTGATACGGAGTTCTATGATTGGTTGAGATCGTTTTATGTGAAGCATGGACATAAAAAGAGTGCGCATGATATGAGGTTATGTGGTGAGGTTATGTTGGAAGCAGCGGCTTGTATTGGTCGGGAAAAGTTGGGGTTGATGTTGACGAGGTTAGTGAAAGATTTACGACAGTATCGGGCTGGTATGCCTGATCTTTTTGTTTGGGATTATAATGTAAAAAAGGTTTGTTTGTGGAATTGTTTTTTTTTTATTGTTAGTAATGATATTTTGTTTCAGTGTTGTTTTGTTGAAGTTAAAAGTCACAATGATAAGCTTTCGATGAAGCAGAAGCAGTGGTTGGAGTTTTTACATTCGAATGAAGTGCCTGTTCAAGTTTGTTCTGTGCAATTAAGTAGCGAGTAAATAAGTACAAAGATTTGCATATGAAACAGAGGTATAGTATTTTTAGGTGATTGTAGTTCACCATATATCATGTTTACAAAAATGATTTGGAAGCTATGTCTGTTTTTTTAATTTATAGCTTTACTTATATTGTTTATGCTTTTTTTGATTTTACAAACTTATTTTTTATGAATGAAGAATTTTGGTTTTAAAAACTCATGTTTATGCAAAATATATATACATACTTGTGTTTATTTTTTGGAATTTATGTGAATTATAACCTTAATTATAATTTGAAATATCGGAAATCATTGTAGGCAACATCGTTGCCACTAACACTTCTAGGTAAGTCTGTAAGAGGGCGCCAGTGTGGTATTATCTCCGCGTTTTACCAAGCTGTCACTTTTTCCTTCAATTGTCTACGGCCATGTTTGGTGAGAGTGGTGTCTTTGTGTCGACGTTCTTAAAGAATTAAAATGTAAGTAAATTATTTTTTGCAATGTATATGTAAAGTAACATAAACTTTTCGATGATTCTGTGCGTTGATAGTTGATAGCAATCATTAATGGCAATAGCGTTTCTTTTCTGGTGGCTGGTTGTGGCTAAAGTGGCTAAAGCGATTCGTCGTTGTTGACTATTTCAGACACTTGCGATTGTTTTATTTAAAAAGTAACAAGTTATTGTCCGGTTCGTGTTTTTACGCGTCATAGTCGATAAATTATTGGTTCGACTAGGTTCGTCATAGATTTTCATATTTTTACTCCGTTACACTCCGCCCAATATATAAGTACAGAGAATATCTGGTAGGTGGCGCGGGAGAGTTATCACTGCGCCGAAGCAACTGCTGTTAGCAAACAGAGTCATTTTGTTATCGGGGGTTAGCAGCAGCCTCCTTTAATGTTAGTTGTGAGTGGTGAACGTCTTTGTGTCGTCATTTTAAGTTCTTGGTAACGGTAAACAAGTATAGTATATTCGTGTCGAGCTGCAAGACCTATCCAGACCTACCGAATCGACTATAAGACAGGACGACCGCTGTAAGTAGTAAATATTAACATAAAATAAACGCCTATTTGTTTGTGTGAGCACAAGACTTGTCCGAGTTGCGATTCATTCAATTGTTATCGTTAGTCGTCTAGTGTTGACTCTTGAGAATCTGTAAACGCAGGTAGTTCGGTATTAGTTTGTTGCTTTTCTCTTATCGCGTGAGTTTAAGTTCGGTTAGGTTAGGTAAGGTGAGGTTACCTAACCTAGAATTCGGTTATTGCAATTTTAATTTATTTGCGAGGAATTTCCAATTGCCAAATTTAACGTTTTAGTGTTTAGTGTTCCTTTGGTTGTCTATAGTAAGACTTTATATTGAAAATAAAATTTAAATTATGTACAACTAAAAGTAACCAAACATTACGCTTGAACATAAAATTCAAAGAAAACACAATATTGTTAAAATTACTCTTAACATTGGCATTGTGTGCACACTTGGCACGTTTATTGTTAATTTAATAGGTCGTATTAGGTACTATTGTTGCTGAAAGTTTTTTTTTGTAATTCTGCAAGTTTCGCTTGTGTTATTCGCGGCATCCGCTACATCGTGGCCCATTTCAGGTCAAAGGTGACGGCTGATCGCCCGAATCGTTCAATCTGAGTTCGTTTTTGAGTTTCTGCGGCTTGCTATGTCTTTATTCGGCCGCACGGCGTGCACTTCATGTCCAAATTTGCAAATATGCACCAAGTACAATCAACAATCACCACAATAACCCAAAACGATAACTATAGCCATAAGCTAACTAACAATAGCTTCTTTCTTGGATGCTTTTGTCTCCTTGTTAGCTCCAAGATCCTCCAAGTTGCTTCAAGTCAAGTAGCAACACCAAGTAAACACACACATATGCATGAACTCAAAAAGGATTTGTGCACGTTATTCATTAAGAAAACATCTAGAAATAATTAGAAACAAAATTTGTTGTGTTTTTGGTTTAAAACTTTAAAAGTAATAACTGCGATTTGTGAGGTTATGAATGAATGAAACAAGGTTATTAATGATTAGGTTAGGTTATCTTTAAAGAAATGACCAAAAGTTACAATAATTTCAGTGACATGTGTTAAATTTTAACAAATCGTATTCGCGTCCATACGACGCACGAATGACAGAATAAAAGAATGAAATCGTTACATAAAGCATCTTCTGGCTGTCGTGGGTCCTCATGCGGTCAGTCGACATTCCTCGACTTGAAGTCTTTAAAGACTTGACCAATTTCGACGACCACATGAGGAATTTGCTTTGCCTTCACGTGCAAAACATCGAAATCAAAGAAATATCTTTATAAACTTAAATTATTTGACAGTAAATCCACCAAATTAAAACAGAAAACGATGTAACATTTAGTAATCAATAAAACTCAAATATCCACAGGTTATTCAACGTTAATGTCTACTAAACTAATCAAAACGTTTAGTTACATCAATATTTACCAATAATTCTTGTAGTTTTTAGTCTTTACGAGAAATTCATTGTAAAACTTAGAGTATAACCTAAAATATATGAGTCTTATTCGTCTTATTAGTCTACATATGTGTTTATTGCTTTATATTAACGATTTTTGGTTATCAAACATAACATAACCTAAAAAACGAACATTGTAGTATTTTTATTCGATTACTTTCTGTATACATTTGTTAATATTGTGTTTATTTGTTGAGTTATTGTCGGAATTTTTGTATGTTTTACTTGTTTGGTCACTTATTGACTGACTCATTGAATCTTTGCAAATATTGCGCATGCATTGAGTGCGCAGCAAAAAACAAACGAAATACGTGAGCACACGGAAACACTCCAGTGAGACCTTAAAACTTTCCTTTGCTCGTTATTTTCACTTTCTTTGAGCTTTTTGCCAGCGTTTTTACTCGTTTTTGTTGATGCTTTCTTTTGTGATGAAAGAATTTCGGACGTTATGTAATGCTATTTGAGTGTGCACATCTTTTTTTATTCTTGGAATTGTGGGAAACTCATTTTATTGGTTTTTACAACAACTTAACGTTTTTAATTAGTGAAAACCTTCAAAAATTAGTGTTAATCCTATTATTAATCTTTTTAAATCTTTAAAATTTCAAAATTTAATATTAAAACCACAACAATTCATGTAAATTAATGGACTTCTTTGACATTATTTCATAATATTATAAATTTATTAATTTCTGTGCTAAATGTCTTCAGTTGTTTATTGATTAATGAGATTATTGATTATAACATTGATTGGTTGATAAGTTGATTAATTTCTAGTCAGTATTGCAATAAAAAAATTGAATAACTTTAGTTATTTCGTCAAACAATTGATTAACGAAAAGATTTTTTCGTATTAGGCTGAGTACACCCGCTGACAACGTTTAAATCATTTCGTGTTTTGTGTGTGGTGTTGAATGTTTTTGTTTTGTACGATTATTATTAATTTGTTTCATTGAATATTGACTCGCTTTGTGTGCATGCATGTGTTGAAAGAATTAATAACAGCTTTCAACGCGTGTTTAATGCTTGCGCGCAAACTATAAAGTCTTCAAGTCTATCAATAATATAATTTTTCGATTATGCGGATTACCAATTTCGACAATCTATAGGCATAAGTCATTCTCAATTCATTGAAATCATTGATTTAGATTTTTACGGTGTGTAATGTTTGGAAGTGTAAATATCATCAAATAGTTTGATTTTGCAACGCATCCATGCCGACATTCAAAGTTTAACAGTTTTGGATAAATAAATGTAGGTACTAAGACTAAAATTAAATATTGAGTAAGTAATAAATTTGTTAGTACTTACTGATTTTTACTCATTGATCAATCAAACTTTTATTGAATGGCTTGTGAAGCGTTTAAAAGTTAACTGTTTTACAATTTAATAATTGTTTGTTACTAGATTTGTTTGAGTTTGTTAAGATTTCAGATGCTCTAAGGCATATTTCACTTGTGGTATACGTACACTTCTTTTTTTTAACTCAAAATTAATATGTGGTGTTTGATTTAAAACGAGATTTAACATTTATTCACGTTTGGTTAATAAGCATGCGTGCGATTTGTGATGTGCGGTAGGATAATGCAACAATAGAGGTGTGTAAATGTCAAAATTTTGTTAAATAATCCGTACAAATTGATTTTATCTTTAGAAAAATTTAATACAATGAAAGTTAATAGGTTTAAGTTCAATTTTTTTACATAAAACTTTATATTTTTATGCACAAGTATATTGTAAAACCACAACTTTTATTAACGTTAAGTGATTTTATTGTGCATAGATGGCGGCACAATAAATAAACGCCAAAGTAACCACTTGGGTTATGTGGTTAGGTTTAAGTTCAATTAATATTGATATCGTTTTTGAGCATTTTCTGCAGCTCTTTGATTTTTTTTAATTTCTATAATTTTTCGCGCACTTTTCTTGGCCAAATTGTGAATCTAAACCATTCTCGAACCCTCTCGAATACACACAATAGATTTTATCAAAATTGGTCCAGTCGTTTAGAAGGAGTTCGCGAACAAACACACGAACAGTATATTTATATATATATAGATAGATAAATTAGAATTTTTTGGTTATTTTTGACATTTTTTGCATAAGTTTTTATGAAATCGCAGTTTTAATGTGCGTTAATTCATTTAATAATCTAAAAATCTAAAAATAGATGGCGATACACGAAATAAACGTCAAAGAAACAACTTTGGTTATGTGTGAAGGTGTTGTATGACCGTAAACCTGTCACAACTTCCGTGCCAAACCAAATTTGTCTAATTTTATGACTTTTTGAAAGTAACTACGTTCTAAAAACTTAAAAAAAAAACAAAAATATTAATTAGTAATAAATATTAATTAATAAATTAAATCAAGGTGTGAAAGTAAAAACCGTAATACGTCTATTTCATCATTATTTTGTGTTTGTTCTTTGCATTTGTGTTGTGTTTGTTTGTTGTTGTCAATGATTTTTCTTTGCATTCCTTTAAAATTACCCCGTAATTTTTGTTGATCTTTATGTAAATCATTCATTTCATTACTTTTCTAAACCAATATTAAGAAATATTGACGATTATGGCGACTGTGTTGAGTCGATGAAAATCTAATGATGATTGATCACACTGACAACCGTTTTAAGTCATGTTTAGTCGATGTTTAAGGCAGCATTTCATCATAAATCAACTCAAAACGGATGATGTTTCATTTCAAAACATACAATTTTCAACGAGCCACAATAGAACATAATTTCTTAAAGAATAATCTAGGACAACACACAAATTCATACAAAGTTTAATCAAGCAATGGTAGCAAATAAAACATTTTCAGATCTTCAATTGTTATTTATTTTGACATATGACTTTATAAAGGTTTTAAGCCCAAGTTTAGTTAGTTTGTTTAGCTGAGGAATGTAGGCAAGTACTTAGTTTCATTATTTTCACTTTTCATTGAATAGTCGAAAATTTCAAGGTTAGATCGGGATCAGATCAGATCAGCAATGATTTAATGCAAATCTTATTACCATTGCCATGTTTGCTCACTGTTTTACTTCCAAACTGCAAATCTTTCTTTTAAATAACTGAACAAAGTGAACAAGTGAAGTTTACATTGTCATGACTTGCAAAATTTAATGAAAAAATGTTTGGCATTGTTTATTTAACTATCGATTTTTTGGGTCGATAGGTTGTAGGTTACTTTACTACTTGAATCTTTTAATTTTGCAATCATTCTTTCTAGTAAGCAAGCATTTGCAGCCTTGCAAGAAGCAAATCACGATTTTTTTCTAATTTTTTTTTCGCAAATTGTAAACGTGGTTGCCTGAAAATCGTGATGAAAGCTAAATTATAGTTTGATTTGTTTTTGAGAGACAATAATTTAATCAATACGTAAATTTTTAATTTATTGATGGTGTTCAATGTTAAATTAAATTATTTTTAAGGTAATTTTCTTTTAAATTTAAAAATATCAAGTTTTATTTCTTTAAAAATATTTTTCGTTTTTCTTATGGGTGTTTATTGTTTTAATTTATGGTTTTGTTAAGTTAAAACTTATTGTTTTGTAATTGTTAATCTAAATCATGTTGTAACATCTTGCATGGATTTGACTTAATATGCATTCTTGTCGGATCATGATGGCCGTGATTTTGGTGAAGAATAAATTCACCAATGCAAACTTTGAAATTTTGTAATTTGGTAAATATGTAAGTAAAACAAGTGATTTGTTAAAGATTTGAGAAAGAAACGACCATGAAATTTTTTGGTCAGGTACACATCATTCATCAAATCTTCAGATCTAATGATGGGTCAGTTGAAATTGAATGCTGAATAACAACGAGCGCATTACTGTAATGTATAATTTTATTGTACATTACACAATTGACGCATAAATAATTGTAGGTGCTGTAGGTCTATAATTTTCTAAGTGTTTTATCAGTTTTATCAGTTTATCAACAAATTAAAAATAACTTTGTCTATTTATAGGTTAGGTTATGTTAGGTGAAGTTAAAAATAAATAGATAATATGTACATTTAATTTAATTTGTGCGTTTATTTAGTGATTAAATTATTGTTTTAATAATTGCAACACACATTAATCAATTTATTAATTACCGCCGACGCGTACATCCAAGCCAGAGTCCAATTAATGTCAATCAAAACTAATCTCGCAGCAACACAATCACTTGTTTTACAACCAAGTAAATTACTTTGTCATTGGACCTCATCATATTAAAACAAAAGCAAACAAAACAAAAGTAAATCGCCAAACCAAAGAAGTGCAACATGAAGCAATAGCGGCGCTGTTGCTGTTGCGTTGAATAATTATTTATTTACGGCTTGCGCTCATCGGATGACTAATTGTAATCTCGACACTAGTCGATACTAATACTAACAACCGTTGTTGTTTTGTTTTGTTTTGTTTTGTTTGTTGTGTGTGCGTTTTTTTCTTCTTCTTCGCTATTTAAAATTAGAATGTTGCGATCGTTACGATCATTACGCGCGTACAATCGCGAATTGAGACATCCGCACGAATGCAAATCTAGCGTTCGGATTTCGCGATTTGTTGCCTGCGACAAAAGAAGCAATTACGACGCGATAATTACATGAAATTAGTGAGCGTCTGCGTGATTGCGCCAGAAAACATTGAATCGCGTACGCACTATTATTGAAAATTGAAAAAAATCACAAAATTTATTTGTAATCGTTACAATGTAGAATTTGTAACTTTATTCATCACAATGTGGAGTAGATCAAGTTGAATCATTAATTTATTGATAAATGTTAGGCAACCCAATATACAGTATATATTAAATTGAAAATATTTAGGGTTTATTGTAGCTAAGAATTAATATATTTATTGTTAAATGGTATTGAGGTGAATGTTATATTAGGCAACCCAATATACAATGTATACAAACTAAACTTTTAGCGAACAATGGATTTAAATTGTGAATTGCGAATGTGAATTGTAAATTGAGAGTGAAAAACGCAAATCTAATGCATTAATGCAATCGATGGTTGATTAAGGTCATCACTTTGATGTCAGCTAGACGATTGACGATTTAATTATGCATTACGACCATTACGGTATTGGTACATGCTTGATTCATTTGTTGTTCACGTCAAAATTATTTTATTGTTATAATTTTTGAATTTTTACTTTAAAAATTACCAATCTAAATCACGTACAGATTTAAGTTTGTTTATTGAATAATTTTTCTATTTTTTTTTTTTACTTTTTGGTTGAAAGTTAGCGCCACCTAGGAGGTTTTTAGGTAATTTGTTTTAGTATAGACAACCAAATTTACTTTTTTTTAAATGAAATCTATGTGCGGTTGAGTTTATTTAGTATTTTTGTATTTGAAATATATTTTTTTCGAATACATGTTAATGCTGTGCTGATTGTGATGCGCAAACTATAAAATACGACCTGAATGAGTTGACAGCACAAGGACTTGCAAGGACTCTGTGCAAATTGCGAATCGGCGTCGATCGCAAAACGAGCGTTAAAGTGACCACGGCACCCACAGGTCAATCGGGTCAAACTGAGGAATGCTTTGAGCGTGCGCACGCACGACACGTTTTTGTGTTTTTTTCTTTTATTTAATTTTATGAACTCAGTTGCAATTCTAACTAGTTAATTTCAGTTTTTATTAATAGGGTTTATTTTAAATTTTTAAATTTCTGTTTAAGTTTATGGATTTTTCAATTTTTGGGAAATTTTCGAATTTAAAAAAAATTGTGCACATTAATTTTTTGTAGTTTTAGTCATTAGTCATTACCTAAACAGAGTGTTATGCGTGCAAAATAAAATTTGCCATGCATTTGAAGTTATTACGAGCATAATTTCGGCGATTATTTGACGTAATATCGCATTAACATGGTGGATTAAGATTAATCTCGTTTGGATTAGGCGTTGGCGCGAGTGCTGTTACACTAAATACTGGTTTATGTAGACTTGCGGTTCGTGTTTAACGAAATTAATTATTATATCATCAAATTAAATCATATTACTCTTGATTACTAATTTTTTTAACAAATTAACAAATATGTAATCGATTTTATTTGACTTTCTATACTAATTTTAACCTTTAATGTTATTAACTTATAAATTAATTATGAAAAATTTATTAAAACAAAATAATAATAATAAATTTAAAAAATTATATTGCAGCTTCTTGTAATTGTAACAATTCGTGCGTGTTTGTTATAAACGTGATTTTCTATATATTTTTTAATTTAACTCGTGCACAAAATCGTGAATTTTTTTATTAATTTTATTATTGATTTTATTCGTTTGTTTTTTTTTTCTGTGCGGTTGTAGTTGTTGAATTCCATTTTTATCTTTTGTTTCGTGGCTTTGTTTGTTTCGTCATTTCAATTCAAATGTTTTCGATCACAAGCGCACAAATCATCACGTTTGGTTTATCACGCAGGCCATGAATTAAATTAAATTGTGCATTTAAAACTTATCGATACTCGAAAACTCAAAAAAGAAAATTACAAATTACTAAATGAAAAAAGTGCTGGTCATGTCGCGACCATGAAAATTTCACGTAATAGGACGCATGCGTGAATGAATTACAATCAAACAGATAAAGAGTAGATTAAAAAATTGAAACACACACAACGCATTCATATTGAAAATGGCAATCAAAATAAAATGCTACAGTAAAATCAAACACACTAATTGATTTCTATTGAAAAGGATCAAAACAAATTGTTGTGTTGCCAAAGAATAAGTCACACACGAGTGCGCACGCGTTTTATTATTTGTGGAGTAATTAAAAATTAACGTTTTGAATTTTTTTTTCGGTTTTCGATTAGTTCTTAATTTTTTTTGGTGTTTATTTTGTTGTGTTGAAAACAATAAAATGTGTTTATTGCTTAGTTAGATGTTAGATGTGAGGTGCGAGAATAAATCTGTCAAGATATTCAATTTCAATGTGTCAATGAGATGCATCATCAATCTAATGACATTAATGTGATGTAAAGTGACCTTTGATTTGTTCTTCACTTAAATTCATTAACTCAACTTTATCGCATTTATTGTTTATGTCTATTAGCGCGAGTGTTTTGTTGAGACGAGACGCAAATGATACAGTTCGTTAATTTTCAGCCGCTCAATGACACGCACACGCATTCTAACCTAACCTTCAAAGCTTCGAAAGCAAAAACACAGATAAATCACACAAAATTACGGAATTACATATTAAGAAATTTATTAATTACAATTTATTATAAAATATTATTACAATTATTTACATTTTTAATTACAGAAAACAAGCAGAAACAAAGATTATTATTAAATTATTAAAATTTGAAAAGTTAGGCAACCACATTTACATTAAAGTTTTTATTTATTTGGAAATTAATAAGTAAAAAGTAATAAAACTTGTTTTTAGTAAATAAACGTCAATAACAATTGTTAAATTACGTCCCAAGTCATTATTTAAATAATTAACGACGATTTTAATGAGGCAACATAAAAAATTGTCTTGAATTGACAGAAAATCAAGATAAAACGAGTTAAAACGACATAAAATGTACTTTGATCAATTGTAGTTTTTTTTTATTTATTTTTTTTGTTGTTAATAATTTGATCTTGAGTTAATTCCTCCTCACGTCCTTGAAATGAGGACTTTAGTGTTAAGACGTTAAAATCTTAACAATCAGACCGTAACCGACATGAGATGACACTTAGTTCAACATTTAGGATCTAAACTTCCAATAAATTAACAAAACAACAACAAATTTTTAAAGTTTATAGTTTCATCGTGCAATTTTAATTAATGATAAATTGAAATTGAAATCAAATTTACTAAGAATTTTATGTAGATAATAATTAATCATCTAACCTCAAAGTTTTTTTTTGAAAGTATTTATTTCTTGAATTTATTGTTGGTGATTGTTAGTAATGATTGTGATTGTGATTGATTTTTGTAATTGCGAAATTTGCACAGTTTTTTTTCTGATTAACCAGGTCGCCATCTTGTATTTTGACACCTGAGTAACATTGGCGTCAATTATTCGCACAATAGATTTAAAATGTAAGAAATATTGGTGATTGGTATTTTTTTTTTAATAATCAATCAAAATGATCACAATTTACGTGGTCGTGTATCGGAATTTTATTAGATTTGACATTTGATAATTATACATTTTTATTTAATCATTAATTATTTTTTTAAATATTAGTTTTAGGTTTAATTTATATTGTAGGCAACTAAGTATACTCAAAACTTGTGTCTTATTGTTTTGTTTTGTTTGGTTTTGATAAAACAAAACACTAATAATGTAAATGAAATTGTTTTGTTTGTCGTTTGTTTGTGTTTTGTTTTTTTATTGAATTAAAGATTTATTTCTCTCGCATGCATAGTTTCGCACATTTTTATCTCGGATTAATTGAAATTGAATTGAAATGGCGCTGTGGAATGGCGCACAGCCGCCAGTGCGCCAATCGTAAAATACATAATGTAAATGTTAATCTCGGTAATCTCGAGTCTCAAGTTGACTACTCATGCTGTTTGTTGGTTATTTGCTTTTTGTTATTTGTTGTTTGTTGTTTGGAACGCGCGCGGGCGCAACGAGCGGCTTACATGCTTGCTTACAACAAGAAGGTAAGAAGCAGTAAGAAGGTAAAGTGTAAGGTCCGGAACGTTTTCAGACCGTAACGACACGAGGATGTTGTAATATCATCTGCGGAGACGTCGAGAACCTGAGAATTCAATGAATTCAAAGCGTTGGAGCATAGTTTACAAAAAAAAATAAATACAACGAGGTTTTCGAAGTGAATAAATAAATATTACGTTTATTTACTTTAGTGACAAATAAACATAATTTAATTTACATTCAATTATGTCAAATTTAAAAATATCAACAATGTCAATGGTTGGTTTTTTTCTGCGCATGCGCAACTTTAAAAATTGAAAGCGTTGATTGGTTGTACTTTTTGACATTAGAATGGTATTCCTGTCTCTGTCGCACTTGTTGCGTTATGTAGCCTGGTATACGAAAATATTATTTTGATTATAAACACTCAATATTTATATTATTAGTGATCCAATCTCAAAATCCTTAATTTGAATGTTTTCGTCACACTTCAACGCACCTTTCATGGCTATCAACGACCGCGAACGCTCCTCGCGCGCGCGGAAAACGCGTAATTAATCATACAAGCATCGTTTTCTCACGAGAGCACAAAAATCGCAGAAACAATTAATTTAATTAAGGCTCGCACGCATGCGTCGCGATAAACATTAAAATGCGATAACAAACTACACGTAATTTAAACGCAATGGTAGTAAAGTTATCATAAAATAAAAGAAAACAAAGTTAAAATGTAAATCGTTAAACATAATAAATTGTTAATTAAAATTAACAATGTTCTGCTTGTTTATGCTGCGGCTTAGGTTATGTAATAATGGCTTTATGTTAGAATTAGCGATGCGTTATTGAGTTTTATTATTTTTATAATCTCGGATTATTGATAACGCGATAAGCATGTTAGTTATGGTATGCTTGATAGTATTCTTGGTATTTTCTTGAACGTCGTTAAATTTTATTGATTTTATGGCTAATTGCGATTTATATCTTTTCAATAATTAATGGAAAGAATGGAAATTGTATGGTTTATTTAGTTTTTTTAATTTTCTGAACTGTGATTATCATTTGTTTTGAGTGTTGTTGATTTTTATTAATTATTTTATTTTTTTGTTTGTTTCCAGAGTGCATTATGTGTTTGATCTTCAGGAGTTTTTCTGGTCTTGGATTTTTGGAGTATGGAAAATTTTTCGTAAGTTTTTTCTTTCTTAATTTATTTCAATTTTGTTTGGTTTATTTGTCAATTTCAATTTAAAAATGAAAAAAAAGAAATCGTCAAAATCGACATTTGTATGCGTAAAAAACTAAAATAAACGAAATCGAAGACATAAAGAATGAAGAGTGAAGTCATCGTTCATATTTAGATCTTTGAGTGCGGCGATGAGAGGCCTACATACATTATGACGCGACTTTATCTTTTAACTTTTTAGTTTTGTTGGTTGATGTACTCGTTCACACACGCGTGCGTTTTTATTTGATGACATTTTAGTATTTCCTTATTCATACGAGTACACGGTATACATCATATCCAATCACATCAGTTTATGTTTGGTGTTTAACAGGCACGTACTAAACTACAAACAAATTTAAAAAATTAACATTCGGAACTTTTTTTTTAATTATTATTCTAGATGACATTTTTTATTTAATTTAAATTTTTGTTAAATAAATACGTCCCTGGTTAATATTTGATTTTACTCTCCATATGCAAATGTTTATGGGTATGTTATATTTCAATCGATTTAAAACTTTAATACTCGTTGCGTATTTACATGTAGTTGACGTTTAGGTTATCATTAGTATATTTTATTCTTCCGTCATTTTTTTTTCTTTCTCGTATTTGATCGGTGTAGTGATAGTTGTCGAGTTTTACTTGGAGTGTTTTGAAAACCTTGCACACACTCAAAAAAAGTTATATGCGAGTATAAGTACTTACCTACACATACTGTGCTTATTGTGCTCACACAACGAGCAAAAAGGTGTTATATATTTATTTATTATTTCGGCCACAGACTGGCCAGCAACTTTCACTCCAGACTCACTGAACGCTCCCTAATTTTTTTTTTATTTCGAATGATGTTTACTAAGTTTTAATGTACTCGATAAAAATTGCAATGATTATAGTTTAACAAAGTAAAAAAAATGTCTACAAAATTTTCCACGTATTTTACTAGATGGCGCGCAAGATTTAAGGGGTTAGCTCACTCTAGAAATTTTTTGCTTAAACAATACGTTGGTGTAATAAAAATATTATGACGTATGATTTATAGGATAAATCAAATTTGTCCTTCCGTGGACCATGCCAAAAATCGTTTCCCTTAAATTATTGTAATTAGTCACTGACATTTACAATAAAATCACGTTAATATTATTTCATTTTGTGGGCCGACCCCTTAAGTAATAGATAATAGTGACAAGCCACATAACAAAGCAAAAAACAATAGGTGCGTGATTGTAGAAACAATAATTATTATTAATATTTAAAGGTAGGTCGCTTGTTTTTGAATTTTTGTATTAATACGCATTATTACACAATGCATAATTCCCGCAAGTGTAATTAACGCATGAAACGATTAACCCTAATTGGATGTTCATCACTATAAACAGTAACATAACATGAACATAAGGCAGTTTTTGTGATTTTACTTTAATTATAATTATCGATGTCTTGGTTAGTTTCTTTATCAACATTCTTTTTCGCTTTCAATAAAATAAATTAAAATGTAATGTGCGTTAACTAGCATTTACTTATGTTTACTTACATTACATTATTAATTTTCAATAATGTTACAATCGGTTTTATTTAAACAAAACAGTAAACAATATAAATTTTAGCATAAAAATAAAATATGTTTTGTTTTTTCAAGTCTTAAAATTGATTTCTTTAAAAATTTTTATTTGAATTCTTATCAATTGTTTTTTATATATTTATTTAAGGTTATGTGTTTTTTTTTATCTCAATAACTTATTAATGATTTTAATATGCGCTAATGTAATAAAGTGCTATTTTTTTCTATCGCGTAAATGCGTCAGAAGTGTAATTAGTTTGAACGTCTCGAAAAATCATTAGATGTTAATTTATTCCTGGTAGTTTATTTAAATTTAATTTAATCATGCTTTGCATTTAACATCATTTAATTGGTACTTTGCTTACTTAACATTTTGCGATTTTTTTCTTAATATTTTTTTCATATTTTTTTGTTTGTTAAGTAAACTTAAGTTAAGTCTAGTTAATTCATGAGTTATTTAATTTAAATATTAATTACGTACCTATTATTTTAATTGTTTAAAAATTTTTATAAAAAAATATTTGGTATTTTGGTCACTTGGTCATTTAATTATTAATTAATTAGTCATTTAATTTATGTAAATGCAATTTATTTAAAAAATTAATACATGCACTACCGAGATGATTATAAATATTTAATGAGATGAGAGATGCGAGTATGCGATGCGTTAATCGAGGTGTTGTCCTAGATGTCACGTTCTGTTAATTAACAAATGCATTAATTAACTAATTAATTTATTATGAATAATGTCACTTTTATTTAAGTCTTTAACATATGTTTTTAACATTTTTCTTGTGTATTTTTTGTCAAGGATAATTTAATAATTTTTTTTACCTCATAAACTTAAGTTAACTTAAGTAAAGTGACTTAAGTTAAGTAACAAATAAAATTGTTTTAATGTTTAGTCACAAAGCCTACACTGAAACTATAATTTTAATGAACAGTGGCATAAATTAATTAACAAATAAAATATCAAAGTCACCAACGTCAACAATCAGAATCTAAATATTGTTTTTTATAATCAAAACAAATTAATTATTGGCATTTTTTGTCGATGACCAATCAAACCAAATATGCATGTAGATAAATGCAAATCAATGTAATTAACACCTTTTCATATTTTTAATTACTTAAGTCTTAAAGTTGTGTGTGAGTTATGAAAATATGAAAAATTTAACTTTTAATGTAGTAAGTACTAACCACAGTAATAAAATGTAAAAATTATTATTTAGTTATGTGTTTATCGCGTTCTAAATAATAATTTTTCTTAAGTATACAACGCATGCGCAGTGTAAAGTATTCGTATAGTAGAAGAATGCGTTTGAGTTGCGCGCGCGCGCGCACTCAGTTTCGGTTGTTTTGAATGCGTCCAGCGCTCGGTCGGAGTAGGTCATGGTTAGGAGGAAAGTGGTCGTACGGCGCCTGTCGTCCGGCTCCTTAACCACATTAACTTCCAAAAATTTTATTTCCAAAAAAACACATCAAATTTACCAGGGCACATAACCACAAATTAAATAATTTAATAAAAACATAAATTATTGTTGATATCAACATTTTGGATGTAGGTTTTAGTAAAGTGACTTAAGTCATGTTTGAAATATTTAAACACTGTTTTTATTTTTTTTTTTGGTTTTACGAAAACATAAAATTTTTATTGGTTTTTAACTGGTGAATCGATGTATGATTTTTAATAATAATATGTTGGTTAGTTGGAAGAGTATTGAGTTAACGTAACTTAACTTAAGTCATAAACTTGGACATTTTTAAGGTAGTAAATTTAAAACTAAATTAAATAAATCATTTTTTGTTTGTTTGGCGTATTGTTAAAAAAAGTTAAGGTATTGACACCCTTCAGTAACTTAGTAAGGTCATTTTAAGTACATTTTAGTTTAAGTACACTGAGTACATCCGTTTTAAATGTTATGTGAAAAAGTAAAACAATTAAACTTTAAGATTTTGAGGTTGTAAATTATTGAGTTTAATGATTTTTAATGTTAACAAGTAACAAATTTACTAATTAGTTGTTGTGTAATAATTTAAGGTTAAAATATTTAAAGGAACATTTCAATTTTTTATAGTGAAGTTAAAAAAGTAATAATTTTTTTTCACAAAACACACTGTATTTGTTATTTGCAGATACGCCTTATTTGAAGGCGTAAACTAGTTCATGTTTTGTTTGACAAACAAAAACAAATGATGTTTATTTACTATTTGTAGCCGATATTTGTATTTTATTATCACAAAAAAACAAATGAATTTTAGTGGTAAGTTCCTATTTTTAACAGTGGTGCACGCCTTCAAAGAAGGCGTGGCCTAATCATAAAACTCCAAAGTGGCACATTTAATCCCCGCCCTAGTTTAGGTCCCCGTACTAAAAATTTATAAATACTTATTTTCCAAAGTTAATATGTAAAAATGCAACTTAAAAATATTTATAGGTTACCCATATAATCCGATTATTAATTATGATTTTAATCAAACACATTAAAATATTTTTACAAAATTATCTCAATAAATAAAAAAAATTAATAATCATTATGAATATTTTTATTTACTTTTATATTTAAATATTTAAATATTTTAATGCTTGAATTTAGTAGATTTTTTTGATACTTACTAGTATTTATTACTGTGGCTACCTTGTGCGTTTTATATTTTTATAATTTTTATGATTTATGCATCTTTGCGTCGGTAATACTAACGTGATAAAATCGCAAAACCGCGCATGACAAAAGCCCAAACTCATAATAAGTCACGCGACTCAAAGTGTTGTTAATTTGATTATGAGCGCGTTTTGTTGCGGCCTATCGTTTGTTTTATGGGTTATGCGTTTTATTGGCGTGATTCTTTTTAATCTCCACTGCCGAATATCTTTTGTCAGTTTATTTGCTACTCATTTTTTTGGGGGCTATTGGGCAATCTGCGAGTGTTAATGATTAATTAGGCGCCACCAAGGCGTCTGCGCGTTTAATTCAAAATGTGTTTTGCTTATTTGTTTGTCGATTTATCAATTTAAACTTTAAAATTGGTAAATAAACACGTTTTTATATTAATCCAGATTAATTAAATTATAGATAAGATTTTGGTAAAGAAAAATTTAATAAAAAATAGAAATATACATGGGAACAATTGTAATTTAATTCAAAGTTTTCTATCTAATGACATTCATTTACTTATTTTACTGTCTTTTAATGTATATGTGATTTAATTCATTGTTAAATCTATAAATTTAACCCTCACCTAAAAATTCCACCGACGTGCATTTAATAATTTCCAACTTTACTCGACGATTGAACATGCTTTGTACTTATTTGCATAAATACTAGACGACGATTGAGCGCGACATTCGTAAAAATAACATAAAACTTTAAATAATTATTTTATTTAATTTATTGAAATAAATTGTTGTTATTTTTTATAATAAACAACGATAAATAACAAAAACAATTGAAAACAATCGAAACCAAGTAAAAACAAATGAACTTTACAAACAAAACAAACTTTTTCGTTTAGATATTGTTAAAAATAAAAACACAAATAAATTTGTGTCAATTTCGATTGCAATTAATTCATTTTCTTTGATTAATTTGCTTTATTCAGTTTTTTTTATTCTTGGATTTACTTGCTATGCACTTGTAGGTTGTGTGTGTGTACGAGAATGTAAACTTTCGTGATTGTTGGTATGTAATTCTTGGCTGGCGCCCGAATACCAAGCAAGGTCGTCTCTTAAAACACAAAATACCATCGACCACCGTTAAAAAACACACCAACAAATTATTGTTTTTTTTTTGTTAACGTATGCACAGTTACACGGACAGTACAAAATATTATGGCATAATATAACTCTTTTTTTTCGTTGTGATTTATTTTTATATAATATATAAATTATAAAATTAAAAACACAATAAAAAAATATTTTAACATGTTAATGTATGCATACCATAAGTCATAAGCCGGATCACAAAATACACACGAGATTAATCATTGAAAGTGATTGAAATTGAATTATTGAAATGTTTAAATGTTTAAACAAAATATTTGTGTTGTACATAAATATTTTAGATTTTTAACATTATTTTGTTTTGTGACACTAAAGTTACCGCTAGGTGAGGCGGGGCTTACGCGGTGCGCTGTTGACAAACGTACGACGAAACTTTAAGAGTGAAACCCAGATTCGTGTAGGTTGCAAGATGAAAGTTTTCGATGTCGCATAAGGGATCGCTAGAAAAATAGCCAGGTGCTTGGTTTACGTGTTCAGTGTTAGCACCTATTGTTATGCAAATAATTTTTTTGTAATAAAAAACTCATTTAGATTGAATAAAATTTAGCTTTTAACTTGAAGTGTGATCAATGTCCAAAAGCTGGGGGTATATTTCTTTGCATTCAACCCTACTTTGCATTCGTTCGGTCCCGGACTCGCCGACTAAACATGTAAACCAAGCTCCTGGCTATTTTTCTAGCGATTCTTGCAACCTACACGAATCTCGGATCCACTCCAAGTGGTTTTACTTATACTTAGGGTTCGTCGTTGGGTGTTGTATTAAAGTCACTACTAGTTTGGGCGGAGCTTGTGCGCCGCACTGTTGCCAAACGAACGTCGTGTCGCTAAGTGAGGCGGAGCTTACGTGCAACGCTGTTGGCACACAAAAATCCTTGCGACATTAACCTATCTTTAAATGGCGTAACAATTAAAAATATTGTAGTGTAATAATTTGTCGCAATGTTTTTATATATATTTTTTATTCATTATTCAATTGGGTACATTTACGATGCTTGTACCTATATAGTTTTTTAGTTTTAGTATGTTTAAGCCTCAAGCAAGCATTTTTGTAAGACTATCTGACATCTGTGAAACCATCCACAAGATCAAGATTAATGACTTCATGACTTACTCGATGCGCAATGTTTGATGCTTCATTATGCAATTCGAAATTATAAATTAAGCATTTTTTCTATTTCCCTTGACCAAAAAAGATAACTGTACTCTAATCGTAGGTGCACGTAATGTAATAATGCAGCCGGTGCTGTTCGAAAAGTAACTGAACTCAATACTTGACTTACGCATTAAGTAATCTACTACTGCGCATCTGCTTCTATTACTCTTTCCTGGCGATAACTTAACTTACTCAACTATAAAATTCATAGTCTTTTGCGTGTTGATGCGTTTGATGCGTTTGATGCAACTTAACCTAACTGTAAACTTCGTTATTAAACAATCAAGTTAGAGAATAAAGAATAGATTAATAAAACGTAGACAGGATGGATGAGAGACAGGAAGCCCAAAGTTAGTAATTAATGCACTGAATTCATTTTGGGATACATTTAAAACCATTGAAGTGTAAAACGTCATTTCTCGCCTAATGAATATCAAACATAAATTTTTATTGATATGCTTTGAGATCTTTTTATTTTATTTCACTAGTTATGAGTGTTATGGCTTTGTATGGCTTCTTTAAAATATGTTGTGATGTTTCATTTTATGTCCCGTTGACGTTTTGATAGTCAATCGTATAATTTAGATTAAGTAATGCGATAGTCGTAATATGGTTGAAAATAACCGTAAGTGAGGTTAGAATTTTTTTATTTTCAGTGTCTTCTTTCTTTGGTTTATCGCTCGAGACTTAAGTCATAAGTTAGTGTTGAATGACTTGTGAGTTGATGAGATTACGGTTCTTTAGTTTTTCGTGCTTGGTTTGGTGTGCACAGAAGCTACCATAAAATTTTAATTAAACGAATAAAAATTATTGGAATTACCTATGTTCATAACGATGCAGGAAATCGATATTACATTAATATAAATTGCTAAAGTTTAAAGGTTATGAAAAAAAAATTATACGCCGCATTTGAATCAATTCGAAGAAAATTATATTCCACAGAATACAGTTTGTCATTTCAATCAATGCCAATTGGTTACGAACTATAAGGTTTTTTATACGAGGGTTGTTTTAATGGTTTTGAGGCGGGGCTTAAGCGCTGCGCTGTTGGCAACCGTACAACGAGCAGTAACTTTTTGTGTTTAAACTTACACAGTAGAGTTCGTATCTTGGAGGTGTATTGAAGTCACCGTTGTTTGAGGCGGGGTTTGTGTGCATGCAGCGCTGTTGCCAAATAAACGTCGTGTACTAAGTTTAGGTGGTTCGCTTTTTATGCTAGAGTTCGTTGTTTGGTGTTGCATTAAAGTCACCGCTATTAGAGGCTGGGTTTGTTTGTAGCGTTGTTGCCAAATGAACGTTGGGCAGGGTCCGTGCATTAAAGGCTCTACTACTTGAGGCAGGGCTTACGTTTACGCTGTTGACAACCTTAAGTTTGTGGCTTGTGGTTACATTGAAGTCACCTATTTGAGGCGGGGCTAACGTTTTGTAAAGCTCTGAATGGATCAATGGGCGTTTGCATTTTTGCTAGAATGTGTAGTGGTTTTGCAGTAAAATTTAGGAATTTCTTTTGATCCGGTACTGCATTAACAATAGTCAACCCAGTTGTTTTTTTTATATGCGGGCAAAAAGTAAATCAATCATTTTCGTGTTACGAGTATTCATATTCATAATATTTATATTGTTTTTTATTGTAACATATTAATATCTCGTCATTTGCGAGCCATTATATTACAAAATTACAAAACGTCAAATGGCCTAAATAATGAGCCGCGTATCCTTGTATTTTATTCTCCACTTAGTTGTCGTTTCATTTGCACGCAATTGTCGCTGTTATTGTTTTTTATTATTCATGCATAAGTTAAAATTATAAGTATAGAATTAATGAAGACAAAACAATCGTTAAATTGTTACAATATAAAATTATTTAATTGTTTAAAATTCACGTTGTAGTTTTGTTTATAACTCCATAAAAATTAATTATTAAAATTATAAATTTTGTAATAAATTATAATAAATGTTATAGTAGATATTTATTAAATTAACGTTTGGTTTAACAAGTTTACGTCATTGAGAAAATGTTAACAAATGATGTGTTAAAGAGCGTTTAAACATTTTGTCAAGTGTTATTAATTGCTTAGAATTATTATGTTTAAATAATTTGAATATAATTATAGAGAACTTAACAAAATTATGAAAATTAAAATTTTTATTTCACAACACGAAACAGAATTATTATTCATAGCAAGAATTTTAGTTTTGTGTTCAATATTTTGGTCAATATTCTCGTAAACTAACATAACCTCATTTTTAAATTAAAATTTTAAAAGTTGAATTATGTTTATTTGAAGTTTTTATCTTTAAATCTATAAAATTTATTAATTTACAGAAATCGATGTTTTTTTTAAGTCTCCAGTTAAGTTGTAAACGCGTTGATTGATTTTTTCACCTTCACTCTTCGAAAATATTAATAAACATTTACTAATAATCGTTGTAATAGTAATAATCAACAAATGGGTATTTTACAAAATGGCCAATCAACCAATCTGCCACCTGTTGTCGTTGTGTGGCAATCGTCGTTATAAATTTTGCTCGAACGTTTAACATTTCGTTTTTGTTTTTTTGTTTGTAAGTTACTTGACGATCACAGCGAAATTGTGTGGCGGATTGTTAAATTTGCGATTGTAAGAAAACATTTGCGCCTTGTTTTATTAGATTGAGATAAAATAATCTGAGATACATTTTTTGAGTTATTATTTAGTAGTTGCTGATTGCTGGTACCAACATGCAGAAACAATTAGTCCACATTGCGTTCATAAATACTGGATGGAATTATTTTTTATTAATTGTTTGGTGATAAATAAATAGAGGTGCAATGTCATTACTTGTTACTTAATTTCAGTTACGTCACTTGTGCTCATCATTTTGGGTTGACGTGTTTTGATTGGTACCTGCGCTGTTAGGTGGGCGTTCCCAACCAATCAGCACTCAATCAACAACTACAACGTCTAAGTGTAAACCACGCCTACAATTCTTGTTATTGAAAACTGTTACTAAATTTTCAATGCTGTAAACTTGAAACTAAATAATGAATTCTAAAGAAATAAACAATTTATTATTATTTAAATAATTCATTGTGAAATTATCAAATTAGGAGCTGGGTAACGTCAAATCAAAAATCAACAAATCATCCAAGCGTGACAAATTCACTTGTACACCAACAATATTTAAAATATTTGCATTCCGAACAATAATTCTGTATTGTTTCGTACGCTTTGTAAGGAACATTAAGCGTTTAAATGTTTCAAACATTGTTTATTAGATTATTAGTGTCAAATGACTAAATAAGTCAAATGAGTAAATACCTCAGTATAGGCACATTCTCCTCGTGTGTGGCTTTTCATGTTGAATTGTTATGTAGCAAACGCCGAAAAACAACGCCGCCCAAAATTCGGTTTGAAACAAAACAGGAATAACGTCAATATAACGCAGCGGTTTAATGGTTCGTACAATGAGTTTACAAGTGATTGAAAATTCAATTTGTATAAATTTGTGTTTTGAGAACATGTGCGCGCACAAATTTGAACATTTCAATATCACATTCTACGCTTTTATACATTCAATTTAAATTTTTAAATTAAATTTTTGGGAAAGAACACATTAGACCAAAAATAACGCGTTGTACGAACAAGTGTAAATGACTACGTGTAATAGACTTCAATATGGTCGTTGAAAATTGCTTTTAATATTAAAACATCGATTACGACATTAAATTACGTTTTATTTCAAGTACATAAATAAGTTTTATTTAATTTAATATTGAAAACTTTACAACACGGTTATACATAGCGACAAACATATTTTACGTATAATTTTTTTAATTTAATTTAAAAAAAATGTTATTTGCTAATTATTGTCATATTGCCCAATAAAAGCAGAGCATCAACTTTTGATTGTTGGTGTTGCATTAAAGTTGAGGGCGGAGCTTGTTTGTAGCGCTGTTGCCAAACAAACGTCGAGCTGTGACTTTTTGCATTAAAGTCACCACTAGTTGAAGGCGGAGCTTGTTAACAGCGCTGTTGCCAAACGAACGTCGTGCACTGGCTTTAGGTGATGTTAACCACCTGAGGCGTGGCTTGCTTGAAATGTTGACACCAATCACCGCTTGATACTTTCCACCTGAGCGTAGAATTGAGCATGACTTAATTATTATAGTTTCGCTAGTGGTTTGTTTGTAATTAAAAAAAAAAAACCGTGACACTATTTGTAGTACCAGTACACGTGTTCGAGTACAATACTTGAATTATTAATTATTAATTCTATAATCCCAGTGATTTGTAACATTGTTTGTTGATTTTCATTCAAACAAAAGACTGATAGTCAATAACAAATAAAAATCGATGGTCGTCTTCACTTTGAAAAAACAAAAGTAAACAAAACCTTTAAGAAAACTTTAACAAAACACTAACAAGACGAAACAAAAGAATATCAATAATAATCATTTGCAAAAAATAGATAAACAGTTGATTAACGTTTATTGACAGTCGAACAGGTCAGACACGACACTTGAAGTTCATTTGTTTTTCAATTACTAATATTACGCATTCTGCGCCATTGAAAGAAAATCACATGCCTACCTACATAACAACGAAAAAAATCACATACAATTTGTGGTTATGTTACGTCTAACGGTGTCTCGATTTTTATTTTCGTTAATAATTAGGAATCATCGGCCATGCAACATAACATGCATGAATGCGTCCATGTCTTGGTGGCTCATTATTCATCAGCCAACAAACACTTTTATTCTCGATTGCTTTGTTCGAGCACTTGTACTCCAATGTGCCAATGTTATTCTTCTGTTCTGTGCACGAGTATTCAATAACACATTTTGATGCTTTGCTATCGCTTTGCTTTGGTTTGCTGTGCTTTGCCAGCGAGAGTGAGTACTTGAAAAACCAAAGAACATTGAGGTGCTTCTTCATTCTTTTGAGTACTGTTCGTGCCCGCACGTACGACGCGTAATGAGCAATCAGCGGTGGCACGTACGCGCGTATTGATTATTTATTATTAGGCGCAATTGCGAGGCGCGGATAAATGTTAATTAAATTAAATTATTGTATATTTAATAATACACAAACGAAAACGCAACAAACACATAGGTTGGGTAGTTTTTCATTAATTATTTATCATAAAATAATTAATTGAAATGTGAGAAATTTTACGTAGTTTTGCTGCTTTTAGTTTTAAGTTTTAATAAATTGACAAAAGATGGCGCTGCGTGTTAAAAAACTTTAAAATAATTTTGTTCTGTATTCAAATAAATTAAATTTAAACTTTTAAAATGTAAATGTTGACATTTTAGCGACATTTTGGTTAAATTTAAATTACCCAATTGTTTATTATGATCATAATTAGTGTTTCGAGTGTTAAACAATTTAACCAGACACTTAAACATTGAAATAATGGCAGTAATTGCAACAATTGCATCAATTTAGAGGTGCACACTTTACATTTTATTGTGTCTGTGTCCTAACTAACTGTTAACTAGTAATCCTAGTTTTACAAGACAAGTTACTCTTTTATTACTTTGGCAACACGACTTTTTCGGTTGGTAAAGCTGTGAATTACAGTGTGTTATAATTTGCTTTGTTTCATCCAAGCAAAGTCTCATTATCTTTTGTGCAAATTGAAGTTGCACCTATCTTGTGACTATGTGACTATGTCAACACTCTCTTGCACTATTAGTTGTTGGTAGGTGCAACAACTAATAATAGCAAGTACTACACAGTTTCGTTGTGTTGTGTAGTATGTAATGGTTAAATGGTTAAATAAAATTAGTATGTAATGAGTGGCGAGAGTAATGAGTAATAAACAATATTAGCAATCATGATTTTGATTTGATATTTGCTCTCGTAGATTTACGATGAACGTTTGCAATTTTCTGCAGAAATGCAACAGTTTTTGATTTCGTTTTTATGGATAAACGTGACTAATCGTATACGAGAACATTGTTTGTGCAAATACAATTAATATTATTACTTTATTACATTAATTAATTAAAAAGGTTAAAGATATAAATCAAGCAAATCGTAAATGGACAAGTAGATAAATAGTTACTGTTTTGGGGTCTGAACAAAATAAAAGTTTGTTACAAAAGTCGTAACTTGTCACTATAATTGCCACGCCCATTAAGCCCTTGTTATCCGACACGCCCTTCCGCAACCAAATGATAAACGCGACTGAGTCGTGCACGCCTCCGTCTTAGGTACTCCAATCAAAACAGGGGCGTGGTGTATTTTATGATTTTACAAACTTATAATTTTGTACCTATACTTAATTTATGCTTTGTCAATATTCCAAATTTAACGCAATCAAAAGTACCAATGACTAATTTGTATTGCGTTAATCTTTTTTGGCAAAAATAACCAACTGTGATGCAAATTTAATAATATATCAATTTAAACAAATTCACAATTTACAAATCAAATTATTTAAATTGTATTGTTTTGTATTCGGTCGTATTTCCTTGAAGAATTGCAGAGTTTTATTAACTCCATGCAATACTAAAACTAAAATTAGAAATTTGCATAACCCGGATTAAGAATCTAAATTTAAAATATAATACTCCTACTTAAACGCAAACGTTGACTACTTACTACGTTTAGTTTGGCGTAGAAATATGTAGACAAATACAAAACGTAAGTAATTATTGATGTAATTGGTATTTCCAAAAGTTTATAGGTACGTTTGTTACTGTAATACCACGCCCACGATGTCACCACAAATAAATGACTATCGTCTATTAAACATCTAAACTTATAGTTGTACGATTACACACGCAATTTTTTTTAAATTTTAAGAAATTGTAACTTTTCTTTTTTATTTGTAAGTAGCGCCATCTATTTTAGTTTTGTCTTATTCGGTATGTTTTTGCTTGTTCTGTGCGCTGCATTTTTGTAAACTGGTGGAGAGTAGTGAAGAACTAAACTGACTTAACTGACTTAAGTAACTGACGTTGGAGGAGTACACCAACCGGTGTTGGTTGTTGGAGGCAAAACGCGCTGAGCACGTTGCTCACTTTCAGTTTCGTTTGGTCGCTCGATGCGGCCGCATGCACGAACATAACGGAGCGAAATTAAAAGAAACGCGCTTCGTACTTACTTGTACTTAAAGTACAGTTTAAAAAATTAAAAAAAAGTTGTGCATCAAAACATTCAAATTCAATTAATTGGGAAGTGACTTAAGGAACTGTAAGTGACAATTAGTGACTTAAGTAAAAAAACAAAAGTGACTTAAGTGACTTTAAATTTTTTTTTTATTAAAAAAAAGTGATAACTATTTTATTCGTTTTTTATTTAAAAAAATATTTAAAAAAAAATTGCATCAATTGCACTTTCTTTAAATTAATTCGAACTAAATGTAAATTAACTGTAAATAATTTATTGATTTAATTTCTTAATTATTTAATAACTTACAAGAATTATGTACAAGAGAAAAAGAAATGTTGAAGCATTGACAACAAATCATTAACGTTACGCTCGTAAAGTATAAAAAGTTTAAAGCATAAAAGAAAAATAAATTATTGAGTCGTGGAAAAATTTAATATTGAAGAATATCCTGCGTATTATTCAAGACAAACTTAAAGCGCGGTAAATATTGTTATTATTAAGTAAAGAAGAATCGCGTGTGATAATTCTTTGGTATACGTTTTCACGTTCAATTAACAATTGCATTATTTATGATTTGTTGAAACATTAACGGGGAAATTGCGTGCATCGTTAAAAACCAATTGGATTTTTTTTTAAATAAAAATAAATACATTAAACAACTAAGTAATAAAATAATAAACTTTGAATTAATTTACTGGAAACGTTTTCTTTAAATTATTTTTCGAAAAAATTACAAGGAGAAAAGAAAACGAATTTATATTCAGGTATGTAATGTTTTTGTTAAGTATACTTTACTAATTTAAGTGTCATGTGACTTAAATTGGTTTTTTTCTTTTCTTAATTTGTTAGTGTTTCAAATTTAAGAAAAAAATTGTTAACACCGGTATCGTTATTCGTTGTTATGTAACTGACCTTAAGTCAATACTAGAATCATTGAGTAACGTATCCACTGGAGAGTCATGTCGAGGAGTCGTCGTCGGCGTAAGTCACTTATGCTCGGCGGCGAAGCAGCGTGTGTCGTGAATTCCTGAACGTTTCTGCGCATTCGCGACTTGCTTAATCTATTTGAGTGTGTTTTCACGCACGACGCACAGCACACGACATCCTTCGATCCTTCGAAATATGACAAAACGTCGTCGAATCTTTGGGAAAACAAATATTGACTGGCTATAAATTTAACACTGTTTAAAAGACTTGAGTAGACTTAACTTTAAGCAACATTTGGATACACTTAAGTTAGATATGTACATGGAGTTTCTTTTGTATTTTTTGGAAAATTGTTTTTAAGTTAAAAACATTTTTTTGATATTTGTATTATAGACAATAATTTTTGTTGTTTTTGTATCAAGAATCATGGTAATACTAACATCGTATTTGTGTTTGTTGATTTTGTTTTGCGATTTTATCAAAACTGGTGGGATTTAGCAAAAAATGTTACTAAGGTAAAATGTTTATTAGTTAATGGTGAACAACTTTTGTTTTAAACATTTTTTGATATTTTTATTGCAAATATAAGTTTTTGTCGTTTTTGTATCAAAAATAATGGTAAAATGAATACTTTACTTTTGATTGTTGATTTTGTTTTGCGATTTTATCAAAACTGGTAGGATCTAGCAAAAAATTTTACTAAGATAAAATGTTTATTTGTTAATGGTGAACAACTTTTGTTTTAATCATTTTTTGATATTATTATTAGAAATATAAGTTTTTGTCGTTTTTGTGTCAAAAATTATGTAAAAATCTATAAGAGATTCAACATTTTATAGTTTATTTTCCAATTTTAACTAAACTAGTGTGTCAAATATATTATTAATTAAACTTATTCTCCTGATTATTATCTATAATTTTTGAAATTTTGATTATCTATTCTAATATGGATGACAATACTAAACGTTGATGTCAATTATACCAATTTCTATTAGTTCATTCGCTATTGATTTATCTTGACATAAGTCGGAATTAACGACAAGATACAGACATTCGTCATCGCTTCCCAGTCGCAAAACGCGCTCAAGTCGTTTGCCAATGAATGTTCGCAATCGACATCCCAATCGACTTGCCGCGGCGCGAGAAATTCGCCATAATTTCACTTTCTTCTTAATGACACAAGCGGACTACGCCTCTGCGCGATTTACACCTGAGATATAGATAGACACAAGACGCAACTTCCACTTTATATTCCACGCATCTACACTTAACAATTATTCGCTATTCATTCATTTTACAACATTAAACATGAAACATGAAACAAAAGTACCAAACTAGGACGAACCAAACTACTCCACATAGTAAATTTAAGTTTACGAATAATATACTCATGCAAATCATGAAAAATTAAATTGTTTAACCACAAAAATCTAATCGAAAAACCACATTGTAAATGATTTGCACGCTGTTTGTTGTCTAATCAGTTGTATAATACCGGCGCGCGCGCTCCAGGTTATTGGTTATTCGTTTTATACGGTGATTATTTATTTATCTTGTACGTTTTGTGCGGCGTTGGCGACGACTATTCGTTCAAATTAAGGCGTGTAACCTGTTGTAGTGACACGTTTGTTGAGAAGGTGTACGAAATTTGAGAAATATGAAATGATATGTAATACACTATTAAATAATTGTCTAGAAAAATTAATTGGAATGTTGATTGAAACCTATTGGAGAAACCAAAATCCAAATTTAGGATTTAACATTTTAAATTTGTAGAAAAAAAAAAGTAAATCAACGGGTTCCAATTATAATATTTAAATTTTAAAATAATGACATTTTATTTTATTGCACCAAACAAAACTTTTTACTTTTTTTAATTACATAAAATATACATAGATGGCGTTAGTTTTGTAGATAAACATCAACTAATTCCTTCCTCGTTTTTGGCAGATTTTTGGGTTGTAATTTACATTTCAAATATAATTTGTATCTTCTGTTATGCACCACAATGCATAAAACATTAAGTAATCATCGCAGTGTAAATTTTTATAATAATATTCTGATGGCGTTCAAGATATGATGATGACGATGACACATGACATACGTCAATCGTTGAAATCGTTAAAATGCAATTCCGCATCGGACGTTTAAAAAAAACGCAAATTACAACCGGTGCTGGAACTGTTAATCATTTCTTTTTCTTTTGTGTCTCAGTTCCAGGCATTTATAGTTTAACATTTCTTCTTCTTAGTATTCACCATTCTTTGTTCCTCATCTTTTATGTTCCATCCAGTATTAGTCATACAGTCATCAACTGATGAGCGACTCAATGTAACTGGCACCATAAGAAAATCTTGGTATAAAATTACAAAAATGTTAATTTCAATTATAACTCAATCATTATTTATTATTGACAAAGTTACAAAGAAACAAACAACAAATGTGTATGCAAATTAATTTTTTCTCATGTTTGAACCTTGTGTACTTTTGTACTCGTGTAAATATTTGTAAGTTTTGTTCGTTGACCTTTCTTCTTTCTTTTTTCTTTATGTATGCGGTGTGTGTGTGCAAAATATTAAAATATCATGCATATTACGACAACACGACATCCTCACGACACGACCAAACAGATTTAGTTGAAACGCTTGTAAATTTATTAAGTGTGGTTTTAATACTTTTAATATACCGACGAAACGATGAGAATATTTTCTGTTGGATGTTGGAAACTGAGAATTTCTTTTTCTTCTTTCAATAAAATCCGAACACTTTGTGACTTTGTATGAGATTATGAGGTGAGTGTTGCATCGTGCGGTGAACGTGAGTTTCGTAAATTTATTTGTTATTAATAGGTTGTAATTAATGAGAGAGGAGTTCCTCATTAACGTAAATATATAATTATTGAGTATTAAGTTGTCTACAAAGAAAAATGCAGGTAGCGTGGATTTTAAGATTAAATTAGTTCCAACTTATAGGTTTAATTAAAGGTTTTACAAATGTTTATAACAAAAGTTGTAGAGAATTACTTAAATTACCTTTTATTTAATTTAAATTTTTCATAAAACGCACTAGTTTTGCTAGAAATCACAAATTTAAAATGAAAAACATAACAAACCAGTAGGTTATTCCTAGATTTTTATCAGAAAAACATTAAAAAACTGTTATTATTACTAAAAATATAAAAAAATGTTTGTAAAATAAGGTAAATATATATTTATAGTTATTATTTTAATTTGAAATTTGTTGTTATTTTATGTAATTTCCAACGATTTTAAACGCACCAAACTCTTTTACTCCGTAACATTTGGAATTCATACGAAAGATAATAGTTTCGCATTAGAAGAAGAATGGCACAGTTCTTAAGCTAAGCTATTAGTCTTCTTGTTGGCATCACGGCATCTTGTTTGGATGCTAATGTGGTCGCACGTATCGGATTTCGCTGGAATCCGTTGCGCAATCGCGCATTATTATCATCGCGAAATCATTGGATGAATGCAACGATGCGCAGTTCGTTTGTTCCTCGCTGAAAACAAACGAAACGCGCTATCTGCACACATAATACACGCATGAAATGTCAACTCACATTATTTGATTTCTCACAACAACAATTTTGAATAATTGATGACTTACGGTTGCTTCAAACTTAATTTGAGACAAGTACTGATTTATTTTAAGTGTGAAAATTTACATGAACATAAAAACGTACTTAAGTTACGTGGAAAAAATCAAATTAGTTATGTCATTGGTTTACTGCTTTACCTACTTAAGTATATTACTCAAAATAATGCACGAAAATATCTAAATATATAAAGAAATTTCTATTTCAAGATCTTGTGCAAAACGTAAAAATGCCATCGGGTTTTGCTTCGATGAACATACAGTTTTTTTTATACTTAACATACTTTTTAAGATGATACCTCCTAAAGTAAAATTATATAACAATAATATTTTGACTCTTTAAATCGTCAAATTGTTTCAAAACATCAAATTGCTTTAAATTTGTGTGCTAAATATTTTCTTCGACAGCTTAAGTGCGTTTAGTCTTGAGTTGAAATTGAATATAACGTTAATCACTTTTGATTTATTTTATGTCTTTCTTTCTTTACTTTTTTTTCTATGGTTATTATATCTAGTTTTTCGTAATTTTTAGTATTTTGGAATGTTTGTTGGAATTCTGGCGTTTTGCTGGTTTTGTGGTTTTTTAATTTATATTAATTATATTTAAATGCGGCCATAAATTAATTTGAGTTTGAGTTTCGAGCATTTGTTATGTGCGTAATGGGCGAGTATCGAATGGATTCAATTTGAAAACGAGTTCAGTAGGTTTACGATGTGCATCGATTACGTGTGCGAAATGTCTTAATCGAAATAAGCTTTAATGTCAATCATTTGATTAATCATTAATTAATAGTCTTTTTTTACGTTGTTTTTTTGTTGTTTGTTGTTTTTGCTATTCTATCAAAACTGGTACATTTTAAAAAAAATGATAGTAATTAAAATGTTTATCAACTAATTTTCTATCACTTTTTTTATAAACATTTTTTGATTTTTTATTATAAACAATATTTTTCTTTGGTTTTCTACAGAAAAACCTGACAAAAATTTGTTTTTATAGAGTTTGAAGATATTCTTTTGCTATTCTAGCAAAACTGATGATTTTTATGAAAAAATGGTATAAGATAAAGTGTTAATTAACTAATTCTCTACATCTTTTGTTATAAACTTTTTTTGATATTTTTATCATAAACAATGGTTTTATTGTGTTTTCTACCAAAAAAACATGGTAAGATCTAGTCTTAATTCATTTTGGAAATTTTCTTTTGCGATTCTAGCCAAATTGGTGCATTATTTTAAAAATGTTACTAAATTAAATTGTTAATCAACTAATTCTCTATAATATTTGTTATAAACATTTTTCAATATTTTTATTAAAATCCATACATTTTGAGGTTTTTATACGAAAAATTATGTAAACTTACATTACGAATCTAGGCAACTTTATTCACACCAATTATAATGAAAATATATAATTATCTAACTATAAACAAATTATAAATATTTGTAAGTGTCACCTGTTTTAATATGTACCTATAGAGAACCTGCGTGACCTTGATTTTAGACACTAGCGCTCATGGCGGTCAAATTTAGCATTTAGTATGTACCAGAAATTGAATTTTATACTAGTCACTATAGTAATTTCATATCTTTTCTTCTGATTTATAAATAAGTTTTTGTAAGTTTACTAATACACATCACA
>JARJDS010012597.1:0-11252 GCA_030264155.1 Atheta pasadenae | reverse complement strand
TATTTTACTTTAAAGAATGGTTTTGAGTGTTTAGTGATACTGTTAGTGTATGAAAATATAATGTCAACCATGTTGACGTGAAGCAAACGGTGCAGCAAAGGCGAAACGGCGAACTTTTCGTTTAGAAACGTCGCAAGGCGGCCGCGGCCGCCTCGGAGGCGGCGTTTTATATGGAAATGTTGTCATGATATGCTTCGTTAAAGTCATAAAATAGCGCCGCGACGCGCTGCAACGACACGACTTGGAGCGGGAGAGACGGACTGCATTAAAAGGGTAAAAGAATAATGCGGTTTGCATGCTAAAAGAGATTAATTAACCTTTTTAACGTTGGCAAAATAGCTTCCACTTACATAGCGTCGCAGCGGACGCGATATACATGCATAAAGATTGAGGCGGCAACGACGGCGGTGTGCATTCTTCGGAAATCTCACAAGAAACTACCGCATGTGCGCTTGCTTGCAGCACTTGCCATCAGTTAGTTTTTGAATTAGTGCCGGCATGCAAAACGCCTTAATGAGGACATTAACGCTTGCATTATCTATTCCTCGTCGCCGCAAAATATGTTAATGTAACGCAACCGCTGCGCCGGCGCAAAAATTGGTGAGCGAAAAGTATGAAATCGTTGTTTAAACGCTAAAATTGTGCAACGATTGCGCGCGTAGAAGCGCAACGCTTGGTTCTTGTGAAAGAATCGTATTGTAAATCAACACCGCTGCTAGATCAAGCGTGGCGGTTGCAATTAGAGAAAGCATGCGGACGCCGGTGTTTGTTATTACATAAAAATGAAACCGCTCGATTTTCTGCTCTGCCGAAACTCAACGTTTCGAGCCGAAGAAGAAAAAACGAATCGGCGAATAGCGAACAATGCGAATGCGACATATTGCTGCACCGTGCGCAAAAAAACTGGAACTCGAACTAATCTCGCGGAAACCCCAAAAACTACTCTTCTGTGTGGAGCAGAGTAAAGAAAGTCGTCGGTGAGTATAAATACGCTGCGGCGGCCAATCGAAGGCAATCAGTTCACTACCTTCGAGCAAGAGCATAGTGTAAGCATGAGATTGATTGTATTGTGCGTCGGCCTTTGCCTGGCCGTCGCATTGTGCTCGGCGCGGGTGTATCGCGAAGAAGACGAAACTGAAAGTCATGGTGATCTTGCTGTAGCCGCCTCCAAACACGGCCACGAAGAGGGCGGCGGCCACTCTGGCCATTCCGATCATCATTCAAGCCATGGCCACAAAGGCGATAAAGGATACAAATCGTCTCATCATCACGACAAAGGTGGTCATGGTAAACACGGCAAAAAACACGAAGCTGGACACCATGAGGAGAAAGGTGGCCACAAAAAGAGCCATCACGATGAAGCCGGTCACTATGGTGAACACCACGAATCAGGTAAAAGTCACAAAGGTGGCAAACACGGCGAGAAGAAAGGTCACAAAAAAGGACAAAAGACTACTGGTTACCACCATAAGTCCCATAAAGATGACTACCACAAAGAACACAAGTTCTACGACGACTATCACAAGGGTGGACACCATTCCAAACACGGAGACTTCCACGGCCATCACGGATCCAAGGAAGGCAAGCACAAGAAGGGCGGCAGTCACAAGAGCGGCTACCATGATGATCATTTCGGCAAGAAAGGACACTACGACAAGGGCCACTACGATGAAGACCACAAGGGGCACAAAGGACACAAGGGCCATGAGAGTCATCACTCCCATCACGACGATTACGGAAAGAAGGGAGGACATTCCGGTGGCAAGGAGTACGGCTTCAAGCACGGAAAACACTAACCATCTTCATACTAACTCAACCCTCATTGCTACAAACGTCTAGTTGTTGTTGTTGTTGTTGTTGTTACTTGTTACGACATTGTTTGCAGTTATTGTTATTCACGCAGAAGACAGAAGACACAGGCAGATACGATAATAAAAATGAGTAAAATTAGCATAAACCGTACGCAATAACCCTTACGAGTGTCCTATTACCTATCCCAAGCTTAAGAGCAAACGTAGGGGTGCCGGCAGGGTGGCACGTGTGGTGCTTAATTGAAAACGACGCTTACTAGCGCAAGGGTGCACCTTGTGAAAACTGTAAAAGCTGGAATATTCCATTTTTTGCGATAAAACGCCGAGTCCCAAGTATAAAAATTCAAGCGACGCGCGCGCACGCTGCTTCATTTGCATAATAAGAGAGAACCCGCTAATGTTTTATCCCCGGGAGCGCGGAACAACGCAACGAGCGACAGACGCGCGACAAGGAGATAACGCGCGAGCAAGATAGCTGAATTAATTTGAAATGTTTATTTTAAGGTGAACTACTGTGTTACGCCTAGATAGCACCAGCACCACCGGATCGGATGGCATTAAATCCCCGCCTGGCTTGCGCCGCGCTTGCAAACAGGGATGTCGTGCCGACGCGCTTTTATTTGCATTCGCCAACGACCATCGTGATCATATCCGTCGACGGGGCGCAGCGCAAAAAAAAGACGTCCGCGGCGTGCTGCTGCTGCCCCTGCTTGGCGGTTGCGGCGGGTGCAGCATGTTTATGCGTTGCGAATTGCCGTTTTTATAGTCGGCGCGGATTTCGTTACTTCATAAAAAAGCACAAATGCGAGCAAGCGGGCAACAAGAAAGCAAAAGCGAGGACTATTACCGACTAGGGTGCGAATGTCTTTTTATGATGCCGGGAATAAAATCGACGACGATGGAAATAATGATGTCATCGTTTGGATGTAGGTGCGCGGCAATGGCAGGTGTTATGGTGTTAATGGCCCGCGTCGCGAACACTAACTCCAACGCGAAAACACGCGTTCTAATGGATTTCCACGCAGAACGCGCCATTTTGAAGGTTTCCAGCAGCGAATGATCTTTTGGGACTTTTAATTACGTTTCGACTTCAGTCGAAACTTAAGGCTTCCTCAAGTTATTCCAAGTCGCGTTCAAGTCGAAGGTAAGTAACACTGGGGACTTTTGGACTCACCAATAATTAAAAGCAAGTGACATTGCATGTTTGGTGTTTATTACAGCCAACTTAGAGGGCGTGCCAGCCGAGGCGGGTTGGAAACTTTTTTAGTTTTCAATTATGCGCCGGGCCAGCAAACTTAGCAAACTTGTAACTTCAACTGGAACAGCTCAAGTTGTTTTCTTTCGTTTTCAATTGTTTCGAGCATTTACAAATCACGTTATACTACATACAAGTCATGAATAAATATTGCCAATCTTTTTTCCAGGTCACGCACTTGTTCTTATTTGTCGTTATAATAATTAGAGGCAGTTAAACAGAAGGAAAGTTTGGAGAACTTAATTATTTATAATTATTATATCTAGGTCAATTATATACTAGCATTAATTAACAAATTAATATTTAGTAACCAAATTTTGATTATTCACAAATCACAAATCCGCTATGGATTTCAATCCCCCAAACCCTTTGCTTGTCCCAGGATTCTATAACTATCTTGTGTGGTCAGCTTCTATAGTGTTTACTGTTTGTAATCCAGTTTTAGCTTCCGTAGACTACAGGAAGCATTCCTGATTTGATGTGGTTGATAGTTGTGTGTTGTTATCGGATTTTATCACATACCTGACTTAACCTCATGTTAGAACTTTGGTTAGACATATCCTGGGGTTGGTACATTCCATACAAAACTAAATTATTAATAGAGAAAGCTATTAATTGACAATAATGAAACTTATGTTCCAAATAATTATTTTTGAAATTCCAACAATACTTTAAAGCTTAAAACTTAAGCATCAGCTTTAAAGCCATTGGAATGTTCGAAAATCCAATGTAGTCCAAGTTTGCCATCGTAGTTGCAGCAAAACTAAAGTTGATAATTAATTGTTTGACTGTTTGAATTCACGTGAAAGTTTCTGCTAGTGTTCGAGAACTGAGGAGCTACCAACTAAGAAGGTTCCAATTGTGGCGCGCTGAGAACTTAGAAGCCGTCCCACATCGACTAAGTAATAGACCTTCCAGAAGTGGATCCAGTAATAGCGGGGCCGGCAACCGCGCACTACAAGTGTTAGTTAATTTGAAGCCATTGATACCGCTTCGGTTGTTTATCAGAGATCCGCCGTCACGATTGTCACGAACGACGCTACCCTTCGTTTTCCGCCTTAGGCCTTCCTTCCAGCAAGCTCTGGTTATGTCGTTGGAACCAGACAGTTTTATGTTGTAAGTAGGACTCGGTTGGAATGTATTTACCCGCGTGCCTGCAAGGCGTCATGTTTTCCATCGGTGCCAACTAATTAAGCCTTCCCAACTTGCGCGCCGCATTAAAATCACGTTAATGTTATTTTCATCCGACTCGAATGTTGTCTCAACGACGTTCCAGCGCTGATGACGACGTCATTCTTTACATGAACGAGGTTGTAGTAATCAAAAGTCGATGTTTAATGTTGATTTCAGTTGCTTGCGTCAGATTCAAAATCTAAGCTGTCCAACGAAAATCTTTATTTACCTTCAATTTATCTTTAATTTAAATTTAACGCAATCCAACTTTATAAATGTTTACTTACACACCAGCAGACTCTTCAATCCTCGCCGCTGTGATTTTCTACGGTTTCGTATCATTGCATTGCAAGACGCAAAACTGACTCAACTTAAACTTCTTTGCGAGGGCGTCCGAGGCGAAGTAGAGACACGACACTTTGGAAATTTATTTTAGCAGTGGGAAAGTCAAAATTTTAATTAAAATTCTTTGAGATGAATTCTTATAAATTCTTAATTCGGCAGCAGTTTAGGAGTTAGTGTATAAACTGTGTCATTAAGTTTTTTTCGCGTTGGTGACGAATTCGACACGAGAATAAGAGAGAGTAATAAAAGTGTCGTAAAGCGGGTCTAATTTTACAGTTTTTTTTCTCCTTCGAAGGGGTGGTATTTTGTCGCCTTTTTTGGCGCAAACGCGCGACGGCTTATCCGTCTCGCGGGTGTCGTAAATTTTCATACATAATTTTCGACACGTTCCGCAATATGCGAGTGTGTTTACAATAAAACACAAACACATTGCGCATATGTTTAGGAATGTTTATGTCACCCCGTCAACCGGAATATTAAAAATTGATAAATAACAAATCGATTCGTACATTATGAATATGACTTTTTACAAATTGCTTACGTTTGTTTTCGAGCTTGAGGCAAACAGTAAATCGAAAAAACAAAAAAAAACATGACAATATTAATAATCTTCAACAATATTTACAAAGAATATTATTCATCGCATTAAAATCGATCGTGGGTAATTAGAATTGTATTTTATGACTACTGTTATAACGTTAGATAAAGTTATTGTCAGTAAACGCAAAAAAAACTTATTTACAACAAACAACAATTTCATGGAAAACATTTCCAAACAAATATATAAGGGTTGAAAATATATCAAACAACACTTTGGCTTGGCATGGAACTATTCCAGCAACGGTAATATACAGCTACCGACCAATATGTGTGTTTGAGTGTGAAGGGTACGAAAATAGAATTCGAAAAGTGGCTTTTGCCATAAATTTCATTTACCCGGGACGACCCCCACGCACACAAAAACAAGAACGCGCGCGCGCAAGTGCGTGCGCCCAAAAACCGAAATGTTTATACATCGAAAGCAATTAAGTAAACAAACGCAGGTTAGTTTTGTATTTCCAACTCCCCAATTCGAAAATTCACTTCCTCACCTCTTCACCTTACTCTTACCACTTGAATACCTTCCCCTATGAATTTTCCCCATCTGGGATGACACAAACATTGAAAAGTTTGCGGGTGAAACAAACAAATTCTCATATAAAATACATCATTTGCAGTTGTTTATGTTTTCGCCCAAAGTTAAATATTTAACCACCGTTGCCGAGTGTTGACACAACTATGTTTGGACCATGTCAATTTTAATTACGCGTCGATATCCTAATGACATTTTAATTACAAATCGTTTCCTAGGTATATCTGTACTCACACGTTCATTAACAATGTTCCCTGTAATTCGCGAGGTGTTTATATGTGTTAATGCGCTGGGGTGTGAATATTTTATGCAAAGGTAAGACAGCCCGACACAGGACGCAGACGTTATCATCGTCCGACAACGTTTCCAGTCCGTTTTTCCCCAAGTTTAATGGCGTTAGTTGTTAATTTTGCAGCGAACAACGTGCGAAACGTGTCCTATCGACCGATAAAAATGCCTTGAGTCGATCCGGTCGGCCGTAAAGGGTCAATTTTACCGATGTTTAAGTGTCAGTATAACGACATGTTTTACACCAAACAGGAAATGTTTACATTATTATATAAAGCCTTCGCCGATCAAAAAACGAATGTAGAAAAAATGGCTGCGAGTGTTAAGTTTATGATTATAAATATTGATGATGAAATAAACATTTGTAGGTCAATGGTTTGCGTTGTGTTTATGTGATGTATTTATTATTGCGCGCAAATTTAGATCCAAACTAAGTGCGTTCCGTTGAAGACAAACACGTACGCCGACCGCAATTCCATTCAGCCATACTAATTTGCTTATTGTTGCGGTGTGTCCGTAATAATTTACGCAAGCACATGCACCGTTAGCGGGGCTGCGACACTCACCCATGTGCGAGGGCGTGCAAACACGTCCAGACCGCAAGAACTTGGGCAAACCGTGCCGACACTGTCTAAACCCAACCACCACCAGCAATAGAATTAAAACATCACAGCGAAAATCACAGAAAATTCAACTATAACTATGAAAAACTATATAAAAAAAACTTTATTCAACACCGGTTTATTGATAAATAATTTCGGTTAACCAGAGACCGAAATATTTGGAAAAAATCTGAAAAGAATTTCGCAGTAAAATATTTAAAACCAAAAAATAAAATAGTGGAATTGTGCATTTCGTGTTAGCTAATATTTCACCTCAAAACACATCTAAAGTTGAATCACTTGTTCGCGAGTAATACAAAAGCAGCCAACGAAAGCTGTTGTGGTAGTAAATGTAAAGTTGAACAGTGAACAGCAATCGGCATTCGATATTGGAATGTCTTGCTGCTGGCATATCGTGCTTTTGTTCGCAATGCCATTGGAAACGTGCAGTGGTGTTGGCTTGCGTTGAAAGTTTCGAATTTTTGAATTTAAATAAATTCATCCTGATAAATCCTATAGCAAGCGAGCTAATTTTATTTATTCTACTTGCGCGATCGTGCGATTGCGGCACGGTAGCTCGTTTTACCACCGCGGAAAAGAACAAATACGCGACGGCGGCGAGGTCGTCGCTATGTGGATTTCGTGCCGAACGCTCTTTCGTTCGATATCAGATACGCTGCTATCTGATTTGGGATATCAGATTTGTATTATGAAAGCTGGCGATTTGGCGTAAATCGAAAAACGCCGTTTTCCACCAGGCGACTTTAATTCGGTGGAAATCATGCCAGAAATTACAAGTGAAACTTTCTTCATTTGCTCAACTCGTCGTTCGAGTATTCAAGCATATTATGTTGATATAATAAACGCTATGGATGAGAGGATGAGACGACGCGAGTCGGAGATGTGTTTTCTGATTGTGCGCGACTTTTAATTATCGCGGATCTAATTTCGTGTCATTAACATCACTAAGCGTCGACCTAGTAAGGAACTCTGACGGAAATTATCCGCAAGGATTACGCAGTTTTGTTTTATAAATATTTAACTTTTGGATTTAAACGGATTTCATGGTAACATTGTTTAAATATTTTTTTTATGCTCGGATTAAATAAAACATTGTTCAACAATGAACATTTAATCTTCTTAAAACATTGCAGTGCTTTTAATTAAATTTTAAATCATTTTTATATTTTGTTTTCATAACAGAATTAATAATCCTTTTCAAATTAACATTACATATTGTTTTAGTTTGATTTAATTAATATATTAATTGATTTGTAAGCAACTTAATTGAAAAACTTTATTGATTAATAGTTCAAATGTAATTAATTGTTATTCATTTATAAATTGTGTAACATTGTGTGTTTTGGTATGTCTTTAATGAGTAATAAATGTATAAATAATAAATGAGCAATATAGTTTCGACAGTTATGCGCGTGGACGTCAAAGAATACAAACATATGTCATGCAATAATGGCTGTTCGCCACAGCGAGGGAGGTTTACATGAGGTAGAAGGGTGAGAGATGTGGTTGTTGTAAGTAAGGGAATGTGCAATGGCAGCGCGACAATGCGAGCGCACAAGTATTTTAATTACCAGCGTTCGACTAATGGTTGGAGTGCTCGTAAACGAACAACAATAAAACGAAAAAGTGTGGTATTAAAATATTACGCCCTAGTTCTTGTTGAATGTTATTAACGATAATGACATTATGGAATATACGTAATAAGAAGCTAAACGTTTACGATCTACGACTTGGGGAAAGTCATTGAATTTATAATCGTTAAATTAAATTATTATGCTCATGAGAATTGGAGATATTACCAATATTTAATATTAATGTTGATGTGTTACAATTTACTACTTTAAATATTTATTGTATGATAAATAATTGATTTATTGTTAAAATTAAATTATTTCTATTGAATTTAATTCCAAATAATTTTAAAATAATGTTGCAGCGTTAAAAGTTAGCGCTATAAACGTCATAGTTTAAACTAATAACAAAATTATTATATGTTGCAGTATTGGTGCATTTTTGATACACATATATACAATATAAATTATTATAAAATGAATTTTTCTTCAAATATTTTGATGAATTCTTCGTGCTTTTTAACATAAATTTGTATATATCTAACGTTTTAATCATCATAATTAAATGACATAATATTTATTATGTTCCCAATTAATTATTGGTTTATCTTTACTAACAGTTAATTAGCTGCTAATTATATAGAATGTGGTTTTAAGTACTTATTCTACAAGAATTCACAATTTTCAATCACAATTTTTTTAGGCCACTAAATCATCTGTCACGTGGCTCAAAATATAGATATTGCTTTGATCTAAACAGCATTAAGTAGTCAATGAAATTATCTATTCAATGCAATTAAATTTCAATAAATTACTATAATATTAATTATATCTTTCTTCTATTAAAACTGTTGTAGTTTCGAAAAATAAAAAGTGCAAACATTTACAAAAATTACAATCTTTAACCAAATAATTCTCAAAATTTAGATCAGTTAAATAAAATACCATTTTGGAAATTAATAAATAATCTAATTGACAATGTAATCCACTTTTAATCGAAGCGGTATAATTATTTTTATAGAAGTAGCAATAGATTTAACAAACCATAATATTTTTTCAAAATAAAAATTGTTTACAAATTTTAAGGTAAAAAAAACATATATATCATTAATAGATAATAAACTGTTAATATTATTGTCACAGTTACTAATTATAAATTCAACAAATTTTGTTTCGTTTAATTCCGATAATTAGAACAAAAGATATTATTGACTTTGTGTAATTATTACCTGAAACAAACTACAGAAAAGATTCTATCTAATTTGAGCACAAACGGACTTTAGATTAGTAATTAGTGAACTCAAATTAACAATGAATAGCTATCAGCAACCAAAATTACTGTCCACTATTGTTATTTGGTGTTAATTTGGTCACATACTCTCTGACTAGTTCAAACTAGTGTCAAAATTGTGGTGGCAGCGCTGAATACTTTGAACTCAAACACTAAAGAGTTGTATAAATGCAACAAATAAAAGTTGTATATTTTGACATCATTATTTTTTAATTAATTGCTTTATTATTTATAGTTATTTAACTTTAAACCAATATAAATGAAATTAATGTGAATGATACAAGATAAAAATCAACCAACAATATTTTTTATTATTGTTAGAATCCTCATTGTATTATGTTATTGTCGTAACGCGAGCGTATGTTTTTATTCCAGTAGGTAAATATTATTATAAATGATAGCCGTGGGTCGAATAAAGTACAGATTAAACAAATAAATTCATATAATGACCGTCATTTAAATGCATGCTAACCAACAATGCATCGTCGTGTTGGCATCGTTGCGCCTCGTGCGATTAACATGCATTTTTTGTCAACAAAAAAGCTCACCCGAAGTCGCCACCGAGGACATGGCTTTCTTTTACATTACTACAATGCACCACACAGTACATACGTTTACAAGTTATTATTGCTAATGTGCATACACATTACATTGCGGCGTGCAGTTAACAACTATCTAGAGACGATAATAATAAATTTTTCCAACGGAAATATAACTAAGTAGAAAATATTTCTGTGTACACTATGTTCGCATTAATATGAGTTATCAGGTCATTACTAATAATAATAACAAAAATTATTAGTAATAAGTTCTTATAGTAAACTTTTCTTTAAAATGTTTTTGTCTTTATGTAAAATCTTTGACAAAAATTAAAAGAAAGATAAAAGAAAGTAATGCGTTTGTAACGTTGTATTACAACTAGTTCTTAGTAAAATTTTCGATCAGTTATTAAACATTTTTGAGGAGAGCGAGTTGAATTGACGCGTAGAACTTTACGGGCACGTGTAAGGAGTATAATTTTCAATCTTCCGAAAGTTGGCTGGAAACTTATCACTTACAATTTTGACTATTATGCAAAACCTCGCCTGTCGACGATGCTGTTCGGTTGGCGGTGGAAAGTACGCATCGGCTGAGAGCGCTGCGAGCAAGAACGCAACTGTTCGGAAAATTGAAATTATGTATTCATGTCTCAGAGTTATTGAAATTTCGGAACAAGATTAGGATGAGCGAAGCAACAACCGACGGATGGACAAATTCAATTTTTGGAGAATTATGAATGAAACACAATAAATACACAATGGGGACTGAAAGAAAACAAACAGAATGATGTAAAAATAACAATTTAATGAAATTTCAACAACCTATGTGAAGTTAGCCACGGATTTCAGGTAGCCCAACAATTTATTTCTCCATAAGAAATACATGAGAGAGTCACGAAAAGTGAAATAACTTGTAAATTAAATAATTGCTTCACTTATCCTTATACGCACGAATAGCTTAGCTCATTACCTATTAAATGGTTAAAAAATGATTAAATAAAGAAGGGTGTTAAGAGCCGGAAATTAAGATTTTAATTGGTGTGTTTTTAGTTTTTCAATAATATAGTCATAGGAAATCAACATGCCGTCGCAACAAGTTCTAGTAGGCGGAACGTAAAACGTAAGATTTTATACATTTTCAAGTGTTCAGAGAATTCATGTTATGAACGCGCTGTGGTAGAAAGTTAGCACTGTGTCGACATACTGTAAATTCATGATGGACGA
>JARJDS010012574.1:0-25395 GCA_030264155.1 Atheta pasadenae | reverse complement strand
TTGAACTTGTATTTTATTGTTCCCATTTGATTCCATTGAATTTTTGATATATTCTATTATGTATTCTTCCTTACATACACCTTTGTATGTAATTTTTAAAGTCCATTTATTTCTGAATATTATTTCAGAAATTTTTTTGTCCTAAAAGTTTCTCGGCCACTGGGTATCGAACCCGTGCCGCCTGGGTGAGAGGCAAACTCCTTATACATTAAGCCATTCAGCTCCGTGCAGAACGAAGTAAAATAAGTTCATATATTTAATAACACGGTATGAAACAACCAAATACACATAGCCAGTGCAGTAGTAGTAGTAGTAATGCAACAAATTCCAAATTTCCGTTAAAGAAGAAAAATTAAACTTACCTTTTTGCTTTTCAAAAAATTAATTTTATAGCTGTAAAGGGATCTGGATAGCATGTGAATAAGGTTAGTGAATAAAAACTATCAATTTTGTAATTTACCATTACAAATAAATAATTTATTGTCTTCGTAAAGGTTTACTGTATACCTTAGTTAATGAAATAATTGGTGTTCAAAACACCGTGACTATTTTAAATATTACTCATCGTCTCGCATCAGACTTTAACGTCCACTTGCAGAACGACAATGCGAATCGAAATACTTCCTCGAATGTACATGCTATGCAGAAGTCATATCTAAAATAGATGTAAGGTGTGATGAAAAAACAATATTATTCGTAATAATTGGTAGAACAAACATTGCGTAACTGGCATGCGTTCGTCAATATAACGCGTACGTTTCGAGTTTGATTAAAATCATCAGTTAATAAAATATATAAATGCTTTGGCATATAAATAAAACAACTAAACAATTACTTAATGCGACATTAGTAATGTGTGGAGCTTCCCGCTCGCTTTAAATTTAATGGAATCGCTTAATCGGTAATAGTTTAAATTTCAAGACGTTTTTTTAAAACTTGCTTTGTTTGCTTCCTTCGTAATATTGCACCCTATTTGATAATATGCACGTCAAACGAAATTATTAACAACACCAAAACATAAAGACGATAATTTTACAATGCGCGTATACATTAGGACCCAGAACCTCATGACACTGGTCCACAATTCGAAAACAACGTACAATAACAATCGAGTCCAGTGGAATTCTCAAAAATACCACCGTCAAGTTGAATGAGCTTAAATTAGATCGTCAAGCGATATGATTACAACACCGACGCTTCCGTTGGCCGCGTCGCCGTTGCCGGATTGTTGTTGTTCGTCGAAGAGGCGGTCACCTCACCGGCATGACTAGAGCAGTAGTACTTCTTATGCGCTATAAATGTGTTGTAGTAGTTAAAAGATATGTCGCAGGACCGGCAGTACTTAGGACCCGCCCGCGAAGCCTCCTGCAAAATCTCGGCATCCTCCTCAGAAAGACCTTCAAGTTTCATATCGACATCAACGGGTGTCGACGCTGGAATATCGTCAGCTGGCGCTATAATCACTTCCGGTTCAATTGCTTCCTTCTTCACAACTACCATGTCTTCCTCGTCTACAATAGATATTGGACTAGAGGAAGTTGGGGGTTGTTCCTCGCTCGGGGCCGGTACTGGTGTGGTACCATTCGTTGGAGGCGGGTCTGTAGGAGTGTGCATATTCTTAACATGGCGTATAATATTCGATTTACTGGAGGCGGTGAATGAACAGTGTGAACATTGATGTACTGTTTCAGATCTACCTTCGGAAGAAGGAGAAGTGGTACGATCATCGGGAATGACAGGAGTTGAGGGTGCAATGTTTACTTCGATTGTGTTTTGGGCATCATCCTCGAAAATGTATGAAATGTACTTTTCCTCCTTTAAAATAAACATAAATATTATTAGATGATTATTATTTGTTAAAATTTAAAGATTTAGTTACCTGCAAATCGGGCGATCGCTTATCAAAGTGCATCCGAATATGAGTTCTCATACCACGTAATGTATTTCCCTTGTATCTGCAAATTGTGCATCTGTATGCTTTCACACCTGCGTGAGATTCCATGTGTCTCTGAGCAGCGCTGGGTGTGACACTAATAACATCACATCTTGGGCACTTCCAACCGCTAACAGGCCCAGTGGGAACAGCGCATTGATGTCCTGGTTCAGCAATTGCACGGCATTTGCTGCACCTTACCACATCTTGATTCCGCTTAGTGCAGTAATACGCTTGGTGAGCAGTGAGGTTATCAATTGAACCAAACTTGGTTCCACATGCCATGCAGATCAACTGCTGGTATTGTGCAGCGGCAGGACTGGTGGCTCCAGCGCTTCCAGGACTGACCGGTGGACTTCCAGAGGTCCTGGATGCCTCATCATCGTGTACCCTTGCTGAACAATAATGACGCTTATGAACCAAGTAGTTCTCGTGTTTACAGAACACAATGTTACACTCTTTGCACTTAGATACACCTTGCTTAACAAGAATTTGCGGAGTGGTTGCCGAGGCTAATTGTGGAATGTCAGCTCCGGCTAAACGAAGTTGTACATCAGGAGGAATTAACTGGGTTGCCAAAGAAGCACCACGTAACAACATGCTGCTAATGTTCTGTAGAGCAAATGGCACTGTAGGTGCATCAGGGCTTGGCCTCCGATCAGGATCAGAAGATTTAGGACGCACCATGCGTGGGCTATTGCTCCGCGAAGCTGTGTCACCCCGATCATCGTGTTTCCGTTTGGGTGACGTCGAAGAACTGTGCGATGAGGGTGTGACTGGTGGTGAGTTATGCAATGAAGCTGAGTGATCAGATTTTTCAGAAGGTATATTGTATTGTTTGATGTTTTCCTTTTCGTGTTCGTTATTTTCGTTTTTGATTTTGTTCGGTTCTGGTGTTTTCCGCACTGACAAGTCCAAAGGGGCTCCCGGATCGCCCTTCACAGGTGGTGGTTCCTTAGTTTTATTGGCAGATTTCAACACTTCTGTGTTCGCAACCTGAGGGAGATGCAGCGGCATAGGTTGCAGTGTTCCATCCGGTAAGAGAATAACTGGAGGTGCTCCAGACATGGTGGGAATCATGTCTGGCAGCATACTAGCTCCTCGAAGTAATGAAAATGGCACGTAGATTATGGGATTCGTTGGTAGAGCCAAAACAGGTTGTTGGGAGCCTGAAGCGGAACCTGGACCCGAAGTACCCGGAGAAGATGGTGAACGACAAGTGGTATCAACGGGAGAAGTTGGTGTGGAACCAGAATTGCAAGAAGAAGCGGCTTTGCCCCCAGCTTGTTTCATCATATGTCGTGAACTACAGTAATGCATTTTGTGTGCGCGATAAGTTTTTAAAGAATTGAAACGAATATCACACGGCGTGCAGTATCTGTCCTGGTTGTCTGCAGCAGCAGCGGCAGCTGCAGCTGCGGCTGCCGTCGACAGGTTAGCGGTAATCACCTCTCCATTGGGAACCGCAGGTACGCTAGGAACTGCAACTATTGCAGGACTAGGCGAAACTGTATGCATACGCATATGGCGATTTAAGCTGACCTTTTTATCTGCGCTGTACGAACAATGTGTACAGGTATATTGTTTTCCAGTTTTTACCGCTTTGGGAGCTACGTCTGAACCATCCGCATCTGATTGGTTACCGCTCGGTTCTCCATTGGTAGTCTTTGAATCGTCTTCATTATTTTTATTTGGGCGATGCGAGCAGTAATACGTCTGATGGGCTTCTAGTGTACTCATTGAGGAATATCTGATACCACAGGGCATGCATGTGAAGCCCGTTGGTGGCTGGGTTGCGGTCGGTGGTTCAACCCTTGTTGGTGCTTCGGCGTTTAGTAACGCATGTAGTGATAATAGATTTCGAGCATTCGCCAATACCTTGTCCGATGGAAACATCGAACCACTAAGAAGGTTTGGTATCAACGATTCATCCCCAATATCTTTCTTAATAGTGATTAATGGACTATGAAGCGCAGGATCTGTAGCCAGATTTGTATTCAAACGTATTCGAGGTGTGGTGGGAGACTCTTCTTTTTTCGGGGGCTTTTTGCTTTCTTCAGTTGGAGGTGGTGTCTTGGTACCTTCTGATTTTCCATCCTGATTATCAGAGTCTTTTGATGTCAAGGTGGTTTCTGTGCCCCATTCTTCATCTTCACCTGAAACAAGCAAAAAGTCGAAAATAAATGCTTTTGTATTAATGAAAAGAATACGTTTGCAATAAAAATGATGGTGAATTGTTGTTTTGCAAGAGAAAAACAGTTCAATGCGTTGTCCTGATTGTTTCTTTGATTGCACGCCAGCTAGGTTAGGGTTCGGTCGGTTGAAATATGTTGAACATTTCTAGAATTAACAAGAAATGCGACATTGTGTGTGCATGCACTTAGAGTAGGTAGGTAGGAAACGTAGTTTCCAGCGCGCGCGCGATCGTATCGGCAATCAGCGATAGGGCATGAAATACGACGCGGCCACAGGTTACAAAATGCATCGGGCGGCGGCGGCGATAAGGGGCGAGTTAACACGGGCCCCAGTCATGTATCCGCGCGGCGCGGGCTAATGAAGCAGTCCGTCAAGAGCGTTCGTTGCTGGAGCGGCAAGAGGGCCGCTAGCCAAGCGGCCCACGCGGGGACGTACATCACGTCGGCGGCGCGCGATATACGGCCGCGCGTCCTATCACTCCTGTCGCCACCAGCCGAAGCGCAATTATTAACAACCGGCGGACACCTGTAACTCGCGGCCCATCTCCTGCGAACGTCGCTTACACCCGCGTTAGGTTGCATACGTTTGCGGCGCAGATTGGCGTGTCGCGTTCATCTAAATCGCTTCATTTTCTTCGTATGTCGAGGAAATAAAAATGCAAAGCGGCGTCGTTCGACCGGCCACAGCGACCGCGCCGGCCCAAACGATCTCTATTGACTTAATTAAGGCGGCGTGTGTTTTATCGTACTTGTCGTGCGTCACGATCCTCGCGGCGGCCATTTGCATATCACTTGCGTGGCCCGCGGCGCTGCAATCGCACGAACCCCGAACGCCGCCGGCCGACAGCCGCCCTTGCGATTCGAAGGAATAATTCCGCTCCAGATTGCGTTCACATTTATTGCCAATGCGCTTACAACCAAACCAATCGCACAATACAACTGCACAATACAGTGCATTTCACTACAACGGAAGAGAAAAACGCAAGAACACAAGAACACCTAGATGCATGTCTGATGTCGGATGCGAGTCCATCTTGACCGGAAAAAATCCACTACCTAGAAAGGACGAGAAACGATGGCGACGCAACTTTTGCGCTGCACACACAACTCACGTGCTTATCTCTTGCAGGTCTCTTCCAGCACGTTTGTTTCGAAATGAACAAAACGTATTCAAGCGATGGGCGCAAGAGAGTGACACTCCACACGGTCAGCAAACAACAAGCCACGGGTCTGTGGTAATGTAGAACAAAACAAAAACGCTCGGCGCGAGAATGGAATCTCACATGGTTGATTAATTAGTTGATTTTCGTTGCCAGAAACTGATGGTTAGTATGCGATAACGCTTGAAAACGAACCTACGCTCCTGCTGTACTCCTCACCAACAACAGAATCAGATTAAAGTGCATTTAGAAATTAATAAGCCAGGGATAGAGCGTGGAGTGCATTCGATAAGCCATCTTTAATTAGCTCCATTCGGATGGTATCAGGCGCATCCACCAACCAGCCGACTAATGTCAATCACAAATAGACAACCCAAAATAATTGCATAAAACTACCCTATGTAATAAAGCGTTTAAAAATAAAACCAAAATTATCTGGTCTAAATAATGTTCTCATTCCAATTGAACTTGGTAACTGAGCTGATGCTTGATTTCGTGGAAATGATCACAACCCACGATTTCCGTGGAGTTCTGGAGTTCGAGGCAATCGACGAAGCTTGGGCAATACACGGTGGCGATATACACATCGAAACCATAGCTTCGTAAAACGAGTACGGGATGAACACTGAAACATCCCGGCGTGGGATTGTCGATAAGTAAACTGCTTATAACCACTAGAATGATAAGACGAATCTAAATATTGGATACATTCCTCCATGTTGCTTATTTTTGCAAAATTTTAATTTTGTGAGATTGTTATATCAAAATGGCGGATACTATAACAAGATGGAGGTTGCGTTGATACTGACATCTATTGATAAGCATTTTAATTAAAGATGGTAACAAGATATACCAATGTTCAGGGCTAAACCTAGAGGAATTTTATAGAAATGTGTCCAACCATGTAAGCGCTTACTATGGGCTTCTTCGTCGTGTTACCGTGGATCAAACGTAGGAAAAAGCATGGAACAAATGTGTGATAATGCATGTTCAGGCGGTGAGATGCGCAGCCAGATCTGGCGCGAGTTGAAACAGTAGCCTTCGGTTTGTAGCTCTTCGCGTCGAGCCATAGCTATTTGTAAATAGCATCGGTAAACGCGCGATGGCAGCGCAGATTGCGGCCAATCTGTTCCGTCCGCTGCGGGTAGCATTATAAAAACCGGCTGCGCCCGCGTCGGTCGGTCTTCTTTCCGCTCGCGCGCGTCGCTTTGCATACGCAGAGTGGCCGCAGCAGCTACCGTGCGACGCACGCGATCGCCCGTGATCGCCGACGACCACACCGACGAACACCGCGCGACCATTGTATGCTAAGAGAACGCGCGGCGCGCACCGCGAGAGGACAATTAGGCGAATGCGCCCGCCATTGTATCGCAGGTGCTAAAAGTCAAACGCATAAAACACGCCGCGGCCAGATATAGGTATTACACATTCGCGAAATGCCGATGCCGGGGCAAATATGTTGATCTTTCATTTGCATACAACACCATTGCATAAACACCGCCGCTATCGGCGCATTGGCATTATGACCAAAAACGGCATTGTTCTAATCTCAGCGCGCGCTTCCAGCTTCCAGCGCATTGCATTTGTTCCAAGTAAAGCACGGACCGTAACAATATCGCGACATAAACGGAATGCAAGCTCAAATTATATGACTGGATGGCTTTGTGCGAATTCAAACAGCAAAAATGGCTAACCTTCCTACAAATGCGTAGGTAGTCAACCTCAAACACGCTCTATGTAAGATTTGTGTATTTGGAGTTGCCTACAAGAACAACAACACGTAAAAGACTAATAAAGTACTTGCTTCGCTTTTTTATCATATTGTTATCACACATTTTAAATTCATACTCATATTTAAGTGGTTGTTTATTTATGCGGGCGTATAGCTCGATATGATATGCCGATGTTTTTTGGAAGCCATTATGCGAATTTAAATAATACCTTAGCCTTAAATAATAGTCATTACGAATGTAAAATGCGATGCGCGATAATTTCGCAGGAGGGGAATTCGTTGTCGATACGCGATACGCGGCCAGCATAAAAAATCACCCCCATGTCGGTGCACGCGCATCGGTATCGCAGAAGGCCGCCGCCGCTACCACCGCCGACCGATTTGCATATCGCGACTTAAACACTCTCTCGAAAAGTTCGATAATTCAAATTTGCTAGATTGCCAACTGTGCTACCGCAACACCACACCACACCATGACATGCTACCCTTACATTTGCTTAATTTATTCACTTTATTACCAGGCGTTTATTTTCATTTTACTTACATCAACAACAAACAAACAAGCACATTTTCGTACAGATACAAATAAATTTTAGGTATGTGCAGTGTTTTCCTCTGATAACGTTTAAATCTAATTTAGTTTAAATTTTATTAAAAACACTAAATTATTACTTTAATCAGGTGTATATTAAAATAAAATTAGTGTGAGAAAATTGCAGTTGAAGCATTGAAAATGACGATTTCATCACGCTTACATTTGTATTGTTTTGTTAGGCGTAGCGTAACGTAACCACATGCAAAATTCGTGTGAAAAATCTCAGAACAAATGCGCAAGACTTTGGTATCTAGTCCGGTCTGGAGAATTCTATAAACATGTGCAACTTTGTGCTCTCGTGTGATATCAGTGCTAATCAAAAAGTGCACATGGCTCGCTGCATTCGAATTCCCTCTCTTGGCGCAGCAACTCAAGCTCATATCGCGCGTTGCATACGAAAAAGTGTGCGCAAAAACCACATGAAATGCACACGAAAACGACAAGAAACTCATTACAACCGTCGTTACACGATTAACCGCCATTAACGAATGTTAGCAAACGTGCCGGCTACAAGATCCTTAAGCCAGATCTTATGTGGTATTATCAGCTGGATTCGACTGCTTCACAAACAACTCGATTCCCACAATTAACAGAATCAACAAAATTAGAATGCCCTACAAACATAATCAGTCTTACCAATATACCGAAGAACAAAAGTGAGTATTATAAACGGTCGTTTCTAAATTGGGTTTAAACAGATTCTAAAGAGTCGAAATTGGAAGACCACTTGAGAAGAAAGAGTGCGTTGTGCGTTCGGTGGTTTGAAGTGCACGAAAATGCACAAGGAGGCAGAATGTGGTGATAGTAGTCAGGCAGGGCACTTGATCGCCGCCTGGCGCCAAAGAACTTAAACCGTCGATAAGAAGATAGATATACGTTCGGATACCACCACATTTCGTAAAGTCTGGTTTGTAAACGTAATACAAATCAAAAATAAAAATAACACTATACTTTTATATTAAATTATTTTCTGTACTAAATTGAACCTCAAAATTTTATTTATGACAATTGATATGCTAAATGATAAAACGGTTGAATATTTTTTCTTTGAAACTTTATTTTTTGTGTAATAAAGTGAATGGTAACTTATCGCGAGTTTCAATAATTGATTGAGATTATAACTCTCGCCGGAGTCGCTTCGGTCGTCTGCCACTGATAGCGCGGGCGTCCCATTGTCGATATTAAGAGGTTTCTTCTGTTAGACGTAGATGAGAAACGGGCTGCCATTAGCCCGCGAGATATGAATGCATTTTCTGTCGGATTACGTTCGCCCCGACAACGTTGATCCCAGGCGCGGAGCTGGCGGGAGGAAAGGTGCTCGCTCGCGAGATGCGAGAAAAAAATATCGTCCGCAGGTGATTAGTGAAGTTTGGGGCCGAGACCGGCGCAGACGAACTAATGATTGAGGTCTATCGAGATATCGCCAGGGCGACGCGACGCCCAATGCCAAACGACAGACAGAAAGTCCTTTTCGGGAAGTGAGAGCACTTTTTTAGCATTTTGTGTTATCGCCGGTGCGCCAGGAGTGTGAATACCTCCTCATACCCACACAGCCAGCGGCGTTAGAAGCACCACAAACAGTAGCAGGACCCTTCCTTGGTTCGAGCGGGCGGCGTTTTAATCATTTCTCATGCTCACCTACTACTGAAGAGAAAAAAATGGAACGAGGGGTTTTTGGTTTGAAATTCTTATCGCACTGTTGAATAAAGAGGAAAAAATGCTGCCATCCGCCGATATCCGCGAGCCACATCGTCGCATCGGCGATTTTTAATGTGTCCCTGCGCGATTTTTAATGTGGCGATATTCAACCGACTTAGGAATCCTACACAGTTACGTACAGTTCCTGATTTCAAGTTTCAGGTTCCTCGTTTGCACCCTGGTTTGGTTTGCTAACTATGCGTTTGAGGCATTTCAAAAGAGATCAATTTCAGATTTGGTTCGATTTATAACTTCCTGCAGGCGCGAACAAGCGCAAAGCGATGCGGAGCGACACCAACACCCCTACCATGATAGCGATCTATCGATCAGCACACCCGCCTGCGTGCGGCATTACCATAAGACATTGATTTATAATTATCCACCGAATCACTCATAATTATATTCGCATCCTGCGGAGACTTATCAAAGCCCATCCATTCTCTAACATATCCAACATCTTCTCAATCATTTCCAAAAACTCTGCCGTACCTCAAGCTCAAGATGCAACAAGATGATCTCTTCCAGTATCAAGATGCCAATTAATACAATTATAATTATCATACCTCATCGTCACGGGCAGAACATTTTTTTTGTCTTGTTCAGTTCTCTCTTTAACGAGCAAAACGAGGTGTCCACACTGTGCACACATCCACACCTGGTCTTATCTCCCTCGTCGATCGTGTGACCCGCTGGTTTTCGACATCTTTATAGCCAGATCAAATTATACCTCAATTTCAGTATCCAACTCCAAGAAAACACCAAAACAACCTTACCAGCTAAATAGTTGAACACTTGAAACATGAATGGGGCATCAGCTGTGTTGTGCTCAGTGACAATTTTGGGTTTAACACCAAATCTATTGCTTCCTAATTGATCACCACCACAGCTAGCAAACCTAGGTAGGTGGGTAACGAGCAGCTTGTGCGCGAGGAAGCTCTAACATCGTTTTCATCATGGGGAAAGACGTTGAACCTGCCGTCTGCTAGCCTGGCCATGCCTGGTGTCATCAACAAGTGCCTTCCGTTCAGTTTCTTGTCGCTTGTCAGACTACAAGCGTTTCAAACGGTCGCATCTGTGCCCCAGTGTCCTTATGTCATGTCAGGAGTGCGCGTTCCAACAACTTAAAGATAGATGACGTTTGAGATGATTGATTGAAATCGTTCGAAAACGTTCGTACTATTCGTAGGCGTTTATAATATCAATGAAATCTTGAATTCCAAACGTTTCCAATGAACCCAATCTATTTTCATACAGTAGCTATTTGGGAGTCCAAAACTTTCAAGATGCCATCGATAGTTTTTGTTATTAATTATTAATAAGAAACCGTCAAGTCCATAATTATCTTTAGATTCTGACAAACCAGTTTGACAGATTTATTCTACGTGAATAATAAACAATGATAAAGTTTGTAAGGCTTTTGTCTCATCCAAAAGATACGTCCATTGAGTGTGGAATAGCAGATCTTGCTCATTGATAATTACCTCCCCTAAACTTGAGTGCCAAAAGATATGTACTCCTCCAGGATTCGCTTTCTCGCCAGAGTGTGAAAATGAAGCCCCAACCCCGAATCTACCAGACAAGAATAAGTCCACGAGCTACCACAACCACTTCATGATTTTAGAGCTTGTGCTAGACACAAGTCTAATTCTGAAGTCCCCGGACTAGCAGTATTTCTCTATCCTAGGACGAGTAGAAGTAGTGAGTAGCTTCTCTAAGGATGCGTTATATGCGCGCGAATGATAATGGCCGCATGCAACACACATTCCGGGGCATTCAGCTAAGGAACGACTCGCTAGATAAGATTATATTCTATTCGTATATTCGTCTCGGCTACCTTCAGTAGCCCTACTCCTTAGTGCTATTTCTAGGAGTCGAGATTGCAGACTGTAGCTATTCCTACAGATGGAAGCAGCTAGTGGGTAGTGATGACAATATTCGGATGTGGCCCGTAACTCGTATGCATCTTTAATCTATGTTTGCATTGCTTCATTGCCCAGGGATAGAAAAGCTCGGCATAAAGCAACACGTAAAAGGAGCACGATTACACAAGACAAGATTTTGAAGGTCATGCTTTGTCGTTGAGTATCTTAAGATTTAGGTCAGCAAAACATAAGGAATTTTATATTTACATAACCTGGAAAAGTAAAAGAATTCAACCAATTTCTATAAACCAACTAAAATTATCTACAGTGTGTTTGAAATTGATTAGGTTAGAAAATATAACCTAAAATCAAGTAGAGAATAGAACAAAACAAGACGGGAAAACAGAAAATGGAAAACACGTTATCGCGAAGACGCTGCAGCCGCCGCCGACATCGGTGGTGGTGGCTGACTGAGTGGGTGGCGTTGGTGGTGCCTCGTTCTTTGCGCTCCTCGCGAACGTTTACGATGCGATACGCGAAGCAGGAGTGCGCACGAGCTCGCGAGGGCCTGCACACCGTCCGATAGCGGCAGAGATACGACCTGGAAGTAGGAAACGTAGACGCGCTGATAAGAAAGTAATATGGCGGGCTGGCGCGCGCAGATAACGCGCAGATATGACCTGCACAAAAACCAGCGCAGCTCGCAACGAGCGGGACGCATACGGGTGCTCGCGATGCCCTTATCGCGCGAGTTCTTCGCCAGCCAGATGAAAACTGCGTCGGAGCGTCCAAAACTCCGCAGCGGGGAAGCCATTCCGGCGTGCATATTGTATGCACATGCACTTATGTTATATTCATGAGGAAACCCATCCAGCAAGCGGAAAAACCGGCAAACGGACGAACAACGTCGGGAAGTCATTGGAGAATTTCCTCTCTTTCAAGAAGACAAAATTAAACAAAACCAACAAAAAATAAAATCTACAAAAAAATAAAAAGCAAAGCACTTTTATTTATAATCCTATTTTCCCCTTAAACGACGATTGTTTTAATTTTAATTTCAAAACCTGCTGAAACGTGATACCTCAGAATCCTGATAAAAATCATCTTGGTTCATGAGTTCATGACAAAATGAGAAATTTGCTTCTGTCATCATTACCACACCAGCGCGGTTTAAAACATTAAAAGTACCCATTATGAGCGTTTAAACTCCACCTTTAATAAAAATGGCGCCGATTCGAAAGTCAACGTTTAATTTGGATTGTGACATTAAAGCGCGCGCGGATCGACGATCGGCGGCGTAATAAAATGCAAGGAGTGCAGAAGGCGTGCGGCGAATGTGTGACCTATCAGCGATCCGCCGCAGCCACGCGGCCTGCTATTAATGACATAATCGTAACGAGGCGACGCCGACGAACGCGTATATCTTCAAGCGCACGTCGCGGCTGCGAAGGGCGCATCGAGATTCGACATGACTCTATTTTTTACGAACGCGAATATCTCGCCGTTGAAATGGCGTCGCGACGGTGCTGCACATTAAGTATGCTTCTAAGTCTTTAGATCGAGATTATACACTTTGCACTAAACGTAATGGTGGTATGTGGAGGAAATTCATAAAGACAGAAAGTTACGGACGTAAATTATTATGCAATTTAATAGTAACAACCAAATCTAACCTCAAATCAAATCTACTCGTGGTGAAATACTTCAAATATTGATTTACGTCAAGTCCTGGCTTCGAAGATATTAAATTGAAAAGGTAATAGCTTGGCTTGTTTGTTATAACTTGTAAACCAATCGAAAATTGAAGTTTTCGGAAAGTTGTAGCCATGTAAACACGTGCGCGGCGTGCATTGATTTATCGCGATCGCAAAACGTTTGTTAGCGATTCGCTGGGCACGATAACGCTCGCATAATGTATAAATTTCGCCTTTGACAGGAAAGTTATAACGCCGGAGTTGTAAAAAGATAAGGGAAGGAAGCAGCAGCCGCCGCCGCCGCGCGCGCGCCGCCTGCCTGGGTGGCTTCCACGCACGACACGACACAACGCGACTGCGTTCCTGAAGAAAACGCCAGATTCTGCACAGCGATTAGAATATCTCGCGCGCTCATAAGCGGCATAAACAAGCGGGCATTGTGCGAAAACGCAGCGCCGATTGCCATCGGAATATGGAATAAACACAATGTCCCAATGGTGCCCCCAACAGCATGCGCTCACGTACACGTATGCATGCTATTAAAGAACAGCATTCGTACAAATACTCGCAGATTTCAGGCGACGATAAGAAGAAAAATTGAAATAAACGAAAAGAACCGAAGAAGAAGAACTGATTGTGCGGTTGTATGTTACCACACATTCATCGTTGATTTCTGATGCTGCTGGAATTCCTATGCTTTCAATCAGTGTTGGTGTGAGTTTGGCAATTTTCGATACGACGTATAGCGTACAATGGGTTGCATATGTTACCGTAGCCATCATGATAGGTTATTATTGCCGAACGAACGATTCTGATGCGCCGTAGCGACAACGATGACAACGACTTGATGGCGAATGGCGACGTTCCGTCTGCCGAGAGTGAATTTCATCTTGTTTGGTATACAACAGGTGGTGAACAGTGAACACTGAGACATCACAACTATACACTCTATATGTGTACAGGTGGCGTGGTAATATGTTATGTGCAATGTTGGTTGCATCCCCACGTTCGCACGCCATGCCATCGTTGTGGAGCGCAATCACCACCGAACATCAAACATCGAAACGAGAAATTTTCTAATTTATGGCTCACATCTCGAGCAGACATCTCGCTCGCCGAGCTGGGGAGATGGATAGATAATGCTCACGTTGTGCGTGCACATTGCACTCGCAAGGTGGTGGCTGGTTGGTTCTCCTTTCGAAAATGAAGTGGTGCGCGCTTTTTTCTCCAGTTGTTGTGTTGTTCTTCGCTGGTGAAGACGAAGGAGAAGCGTAAACGTGTAAACGTAGAGTAGATAGATGGATAATGGTCGTGTACCGGATGGTCAGGGAGATCCATGGCCGGATGAGAACCGATCCGATTCGAGTTTGAAACCCAGAACACCAGAACAGACTTTGATTTTTTCGTTGGCGAGTTTTCCCCGAAACAAAATATTATCTCGGATCAATATCGCCACTCGCGACTTGAAACACGAACAACTGAACTCTTAATAAACGCTTCGGATTTTAATTGGAATTTGTTTGTTGAGAGGCGGTTGAGATTATCATCTTTCGCAGTTCGCCCACACGTCACACCAACTACTAATTTATATATGAAAATTAACTATAGAATTAAATAAAAATTTTAAAAAATTAAATAAGCATTGTTATCATCTACTTGCATTATTAGCCATTTAGCGCCATTGTTTATTCATGCGACCATTTTGTAATCAGTGTGTGTTTAATCGTCTTTTATCGATGTCTGCGTGGTTTTCTCCGAAAATTCTCTTCAGCAAAGCGCGCTAATAAACATTTCTGCTCATAACTGATAACGCGCCATTGATGAATATAAATAAGGCGCCGCGCGGGCCCTTATCGCGGGCGTGCATTGCGCTACTGTAAAGTCTAGAGAAGGAGGCGGCGGTCGGTGGTGGCGGCGCCGACTACGTCCGAGTCGAGCGGGAAACGCAAACCGGGGAGCACTCGGATATTTAGATATTCTAATAGTGGCGGCGCTTGCCTGATAACACGTATGCTAGTGGCGGTGCTGGCCGGGCGCGATAAGACCGACGCTTCGGAGAACGGGGAGAGGTCGCGCATGCCTCCCACCAAACGCTGATAAAGACGCTTTACAAAATCTTCAAAAAAACAAAACTCGTCACTATGCAACCAAAAATACACAATCATTAATATTAGTTTCAACAAACGAAAATATTTCCCACATTATTTATGCTCTAAATTATAATTTTAATTAGATGACTATCAGATATCATCAATTCAATCATGGCGAGAGCGCGCGTAACATAACAAATTCAAAAATACGAAACAACGAAAAACCCCAACACAAATTAATATTCCTACGATAATAATTCATACAACAAACAAATAGAAAATAAAAGTTGCAATCGTTTGCGTTATTCCGCGCATTGCTCAGAGTGCAATAAGTAATTATCACAGCTTCGATTGCGCAGCATGATCATTGTTGTTCGCAATCACAGCGTGTTGCATTCACTGTTGCACACAGACGGTGAAGATACGCGAGTACTCCTTTAGGAGTGCTATGGGAATCGAGTATCTTGCATCCCAGATGAGTCTAGACTAGTCTACACCAAACTAAACTAAACTAAAACAAGTAAACGCGACTACACCGAGTGAAAAGCGAATTGCAAGACACGCCAGACTTAGGAAATCGTGTGGATTTTATTAATATGCACTTGTTCTTCATCTTCATTGCGCGCACTCATTCTTGTCGTCAGTTAGTCAAGTCGAAGCGTGAGAGACGACCGGCTGTTGATCTACCATTCTACACACAGACTTTACCTTCAGTCTATGAGTTCACACACGCAGGTAGATTACCATCAAACGCGTGTTTTTTACTGATATCCGCGGACTGAAAATGAATTAAATCGTGTGTACACGCGGCGACTACAGTTGCAAAGTAACAAAAGTAACATCACTTAAACACTCAAAACAAAAGCAAGCAAAAGTGATACTCTCAATGCAAGTACATCTAGTAGTTCCCAAGATCTTAAGATATTTCATAAAACACACTGTATATCTATTGTTTACGGGGCAGTAAATGCGATGTCTGCACATCGGCCTAATTCTCATCAAAGTGCAAACTAGTAGAAAATTGTTCAACAAACAATTAATGAATTTGCAATAAAGTGTGAAAATTTTATATGTTAAACAAAACTAAAGTATAATGGGTTGCCTATTACATTTTCATCAAATGACAACCACGCCATATACAAAACACTAACGCCATCTCTGTAACTATTATCCTTCCAAAACTAATCAAACTGAATTTATCTTATTTGCAAACCTCAACATTTTGTTATCGATGCAAAACACAAAACTTATAAATTATATAACTATTATAACATCAACAGTAAAGAATGGGTGAAGATTTAAGATACGATTGAGTTTATGTACCAACACCACGTCAACGTGGCAAACACAGCCTGACCGTGTAATACTGTAATGCAATAGCTTTGAGATATTTCTGTAAAATATCCACGTGTGTTTGTACATTAGGGGAGTAGATATGAAAAGTTTGCGCGGCATGCGCGCCAACGTCACGCGATACGCGACTGATAATGATAAAGTTTAAGTTTACCAAGCTCCAGAGCCAAGTTTCCAAGCTCCCAGGCCAGAAATAGATACGAATAGATATGAATATGAACGATACGGAACGTTACCGATATACTCCTATCAAGAAAAACATACTCGTATATCAAACTCAAAAACAATTTTTCAAAAGCTAGTTACAAAATATAATACAAGTTGACTTTAATGCTTACAGTTTACAGCGATTGCATTTGTTCAGGACTCCACAGCATAATTGTGATTCACTTCAAATTGATTCCAACTTACCTGCAAATTAAAAACAATTATTAGATAACAATTAATACTACACACAATTAATTTTAGTATCTAAGTGATAGAGATAAAAGCGTTTGTAAAAAATTCATCTATAAATATATAATAGATAAATAGATAATACAAATATCACAATTTGTGACTATTATCGGTTGAAACAATAGATAAAATCTTACCGTAGCGTATTCGAATGATATGAATCATTTGTTGTAAAACCAAAAATTAAAATCACTGATTTGCTATAAATTGTTCACCGAAATCGTGAAATTTTCAAATGTGTTTCATCTTTTCATACAATTTTAATATTTATCCATCGCAGCAGAGCGATATCAAATGATAAGACCACCGATAGCAATGATAACGCACACGAAGCCGCCTAATGTAAATAATAATTATGCAAATAATCGCGTAGCGATGGCTTATCAAACGAGCATTACATTCCTTATCAGATCGCGGCTTAAGTAAATGTTTACTCGTCGATTATGGCACGACGCAAACCGCGAACGAATATTACCCGGAGACTACCACAGAAAATTTGCTAGAAATTGTATTAAAAATTTTAATAACGCGAAAAATTTTAACCTCAAAAACTAAAACAAGTAAAATAAGTTCTACAATTTTTATATTTCCACAAATATTTTAAGTGGATACTAAATAACGAAATTCTTTCTATACGTGGCGAAAATAATGATATTTAATATATGCAATTATTTTAATGTGTGAAACACAAACTAATATTTAAGGTCGTTTACCATAGTAATATCCGTCTGACAATTGTCTTATCACATGTGTAAAATACCGGGAATCCATGAATAACTTAAATATTTTTGCGAATAAAAACAGAAATAATGTCAGCCGTGCAAAAAGCCAATGTTAGATTACCCACGTGTAGGTGGAGGTGTGGGGGCAGCGCCGCCCCGCACGGCGATACCGGCCGATAACGAGTCGTCCTTAATGACACTCCATTAGCAAGATTAATCTCAGCGTGCATGTGCGCCAGCATCTTTTTATCGCTGGCAGTAATAAGCGCACCACGAAAAACCGCCCCTTCAACCGACATTTTTTACCATATATTATAAATGGACATCTAAAGTGTCCTTAACTTGTACAAAATTACAACAATCAAGATTCATGTTTGAAATTTAATTTCCTAAAATATTCTATAAAGTTTGGTTGTTTCTTTTATTAGTTTCTAGATTAATTAAACACAAATTAATTGTGTTTATGTTAATTCCACGTTTGTTTGACATTCATTAGAATTGTTAAATAATTTTTCCAGGATATAAATGTGCATATTAGTCGTGTATAAATTTGGCGGAGCTGGCTTCGCCGCAGATAATGGTGAATTGATGCGAATATCGTGTCGCGATGTGTCTCCGTCGGCGGCAGCGGCGGCTGCACGCCGTGCGATAAGCGTGCGCGCCCCGCATCTGATAAATGCGCGCTTCGCCCCGCGCATACATCACATCACAATGCCGACGGTGGCGGGGCGGTAGTGGCAAAAATGATTATGAGAGATGTTCCTTCCTCCTATCGGTGTTTGGTGCGTACACCTATGCCACCGCCGAAAAAAATGCTTTCGTTCGCAACAATGATTCCCGGACCCCGGTATTTCAATCTTTTACTTCTTCCTTCTTCCTCAATTTTTGAGAAACGCACATTGCAAATTTTCACATATTTTAAGATAAATTGGGAGATTAATCAACAATTATATTTTATTTAACAATGATATTAAAAAATTGTCGAAAATAAGAAAATTAATATTTACCAGAAGATATATATCTGCGGAGTAACCATTTCTTCTTGTGATAAGGCAAGGATAACACCATTTTATTATTAAAATTTAAACTATTTCTATATTTATGTCTATATTATTTTAAAAAATAAAGTGCAATCTGTTTGAAAACATTTTATATGCACAATGATATTGTTATTAACGACAATTTTTTATTATGAATACTTTCGTATGATATGATACTGCATCCGAACACTATCAGAACTGAGAGTAGACTGTGGTAATCAGTAGGTGCTTTATAACCCACCGTCCCATCACAAGCGCCCTTATCTCCTATCTTTTGAAAACGCAGCGCGCCTCGGGAGACTAAGGACTAGGGACGCACATTGCATCATCGGAATAAACACAAACGATATGTACACGGAAATATAAAAGATTTATATACATGATCCAAAAATATTATACGTATATATCCCATAAAATTATTATCAAAATAAACAACAAATTATTACCACTTATCACAAAAATCAGTATTTGCCTTCCAAGTAAACATACCAATAAGATATCGAATATAAGTAAACAAATAATTTGTAGATATTCACAAAATGTTTAACTTTAAATCAAAATAAATTTGGTAATCAAAAAAATATCAATTATCAAATTAATAATATGAAAGCTTCAATTCCCTAAAATACAATTACAATACTTAAACTAATTGAATTTCCTGATTTCAAATCAAGAGGCTTGTTATCTTTTGATACACTTCCCTATCAAACTGAAATCAATTGTTATTATCAGCATAATCCACATAATTGTGATTAAATCAAACACTTCTCTGATTGGATTACTACCAACGCTACCAAATCAAATCGATAACGAACGTTAGAGATCATTAACTGATTAATTGTTAGATTAACATGTGTGACATAATTAACGTTAGCTTAGTTTCTTATGTAACAGTTTTGTGGTTAGAAAGTAATTTATTTAAACAAATTTACTGCTGTTATTTTTTGTTTCAAGCAAATATGACGCGTTGTTTTTGTTCTAAAAGTCAGTTGACATTCGTCGGTTTGTTGTCGAGCATTCTGGCTTGTCGGTTAGGCTTCGTTATCACAACGATGTGAATAAATTTGCGTCGGCGATAATACGCGGCGATAAAAGATTGTTTGGTCGACTGATAACACCGCCGACGGGAGCGATAACGCGCACAATCGTAATAGGATTGTGCTTGCTGTGTGATGAAAACTTCTTGCCACGACCTTCAAAAAACAACCTACTAGATTTGAAATAAAACCCAACACACAAAACCACAAATTTTGTTTTATTTCATTTTGTTGAAGCTATAAAAACAAAAGCAAGAAACAACTTAATGTTAAAACGAACGTTATCGGCGTTATCTTTACGGTCAAACAATAACAAACCGAGCGTTAAACAAAGTCCAGAACTAATTGTTTTTATTTAATTAGCAACAGTAAGAAACAAAGCAAAAGAAACGTGTATAAAATCCTAGTCCTAGTCAGTAAAGTTGTGTTTGACAAAGGTGCAAATTAAGCACGGAAATGCAAATTGGGTTGCCTAACTTAAAATTAATAACCCGCTTCTGAATTGAAGCAAACGCCAAAGAAACCACGAAGGTTTTATGTTTCACACAATTATTTCGCCGTACAAAACCTCAACCAAACAAAACATTTTAATTTCAGTTTCGAAAACGATGGTGAAAATGTAACCGAGCAAGACCCGAAGAACGAAAGATCGAAACCGATGATAGTTTGCCGCTCGAAACAAAAAAAACATTATTACGAAGGCAAAACTCTTCTAGCACACTAACACCAGCAACTACACAACACAAAAATAAACCATACACATACAAAGAAATGTGTCTTGTAAATGATGCTTATGTTCATAGTTTTATGTGTGTGTGTGACATTGCGGTTTGGACGTGTTGGTGTCGTTGGGCCGGGCGTTCGACTCCGGCATTGTTGTTTATCTGATGCTAAACTGACGTGCCGCTTATCTGCGTTTTTCCATCTTATCGCACCGGCCGGATCGGACCGCGCAGATAAAACAAGGAATATGTATAATGTGAATGTTTGCTCGCTGGCTTGGCACACAACCACAAACACATATAGGCAACCATATGTACAAGAGTAGCATATACGTCAAAACAACTATCAGTATCGCGTAACAACGGACAAGGACTGGAGCTAGAGATGGACAGGATCAACATAACCTCAAACGTACTTAAACACATTTACACACATGGTGTACTACGATGACACGCATGAATTCAAAACTTCAAAAACCTCCACGGATAGATTTAAGTATTTGTGTAGTTTTCTTAGTAAGGCTTCTAGTCTTGAATGTCCAACGTTAAGTTGTGACTTTGTTTTGTTGTTGTCGTTTGTGTGTGTGTGTTTAATCTGAGTATGCATCGGCATAAAAACGAGAATTACGAGCGCGCCCGGTATTGCGTATATCGCCGACGAAGATCAGGGCCAGAGCGCCAACAGTTAAATATATTTCGCTTTTCATAAAAACGCGAGCCAGCAAAAATCCTCATCTACGACATTCTAACCAATCTACAATAACATGGCATACAATGCATCGCATTATATCGTCGTAGATCAAATGTGAAGCCATCGGCCATGTGTGTGGTATTTAGTTGGAACGCGTGTTTGAAATGTTGTATTTCTAAACATGAATAGTTTCGTGTTCAAACAAAATCTAATTTGTATTGTCCTGGTTCAAGTTGACATTCTACGATAATAATACAACATGTGATAATGTAGAATAGTTACGAAGAGTCGGTAGTGTGTGTGCAAAGCTGGTAATTAATGCCTTTAGAAGTCCTTTTCTTTTGACCACTGTCTGTGAGCTTGAAGCTGGATAATAAACGCAAAACAAATCGAGATGACCAGTGAAAATGAGTATACCCAGATGAGGCGGCTGAGATGAGGTTCAAGCAAAAACGATGAACGCCACTTCATCTAATGTCCCTTCGGACTGAGCTCGTTCGGTGGTGCTTGGCTTATCGCACGTGTTCTTATCATTTCGGACGAGTGGAGGCGTACGATGAGGGTGCCTCCCTTCCCAAAAAGGAATTTAGACGTTTAATGTCCATTAACACGAGTTGGCACAAAACGCAAAATTTTGATAATAAAAAATATTGTTACCTTTGTTCAGAAGGTAGAAGATGTTAGTGAACATTTCATGAATTGATTTGTTTGTTTTGATATGAACAACGGATTTTAATCCTTTGTAGCGTAAATTTATTTTGTATCATTTGTATCAGCTCTTAATTTTTTACCGTCTATGAAATAAATGTTTCTGAACCTTTGGGACGCGCACCCTCATTGATCACTGACCGCTTATCAGCGCCAAACATTCCACATCTCGCACCCAGCCTTCCGTCTTCCATCTTCTGTGTGGATCTTCCGGTCAACGAAGCAATTCAGACTGTTACAAGTTGAGTGATCATGAAGAGGGGTTTCACACGTGACTAATAATCACCAATATTAAGATGTTTCCTTCGAGGGACTAACACAAAACCCGATGGGGGATAGAAATCACCGACTATGAATGGCAATTTGTACAATATTTGTTCACTTGGGTGTATTCCTAATCTCTGCGGAGGTCTAAAACAATGTCTATCAAATTATGCATTCGCACTGACATCCCTTTAACGCTTCGATGTGTCTCAATAACTTTATGATTAAAAGCAAAGATAAAAACAAGTCAAGAAGGATGTACGTTCAAAAATTGACAATGACAATGACGATATCAAGTTCTCCGGATAAAACCTGACTTCCTGCCTCTCTTCTTTTCTCCACCCTCTTTTCAAGTTTTTTTTTTCATTCCTCAATATCACAATGGTTTCAGGTGATATCCATTGTTCGATGACACACGCCCCAGACTCGACTCACGTTTAATAGTTAATAGTTTAAAACAGATCATGTGATCTTTTCCACGTTACAAGTCGCTTCCCCGGTGAGCGCATTGTCTTGCTCTATCTTCGCCTGACGCGTCTCGCTGCGGGTTCGGCTTGGTTTTATAAAGTGGCGTGAATGGAGTGAACGGTTCGCGCGCCGGTGGTGGGAAATGATTGATAGTGGTTTTTAAAGGAGCGCGTTATCGGCCGTACTAAATGGATATTATCATCGAGAACATTATTTATCGCGCTATCTGCCGCCTCCGACCACCCCGGACCTCCGACGCCCGGATTCCCAGCAAGCGGCGAGGATGGAAGAAGAAGAGGTGGCTCGTCTTCCTGCGATATCGCCTAATGGAAAAATAAAGAAAGACGCCGGCGCGCGTGCGAAATGATACGAGACTATCGCGTCGGAATATATTCGTTCGTCTTTTCGTCCGTCTTTATCGCAACGACACGCAAATAACTCTTCGGAAAGTCCTTTCGGTTATTGCCCATACCCACACCATCAGTTGATGGTGCTGGTAAGCAAAACATACAAATACTCAACGCTGGAGGAAGCTGGGGCGAGATGGAAGGAAGCGCAAATGTGCGTCACCCAGATATTTTTTTCTCGCAAACACCAAACGCGTTTAGGTGGAATATGAGCACAACTCGCACTCTTCGCGCTCTGATAGGTAGGCGGCGAAAACGGTGCAAAAAAAAAACGCAGGGCTACAACGCGAGAAAAACGCAAGTGACAGACGGCGATAATATTCCGAGGTCCTCTCTCTATCGTTTTTCCGCACCGGTGAGCGCGTCGCCCGACGGCGGGCCTGCCGAACGGCCGATAGTCGTTGGTCGCCTTGCGTCGCAGCGATAAGACCCGCCGCCGGTGAGCTGACGATGATGCCGCCTCCGACATCTTGCCAAACCACCACAAAAGTATTGTCACATTGTCACAAACCTACACCTTACATTATCGTACATTACGACGAAACTAAAAACAAAACAGAAAAAAAACAACAAGAAAAAAACAAAAATTGATTCTAACCTAAAATTAAACACACAACATACGAAACTAGGTACTTATATAACAATTAATAACTATTAGCCCACCCTTGAAAGTGCACAAATTGCCCCACAACTAAGCACTAAATAGCAACCTGCCTGTATATAATATATTGCGTTATAATGTTTACTCTGATAGATGTGAATCGGCGATAAGCTAAATAGCATCGTTTAGCCAGCTTTGTGCGTTCGTCGTGTCCAATAATAAAAGCGTACGTAATCGTCAAATCCGCTAACCACCCTCGAGGCATGAACCAGCCCGAAAATTAAACTTTATTAAAGACACGCACACGTACTCTCTACACACACAAACACACACATCTTGGTGAAGAGTGGCGCATGTGTTAGTGTTTAATAACATATCGGAAAGGAAGCGGAGGCGGGGGCGATGGAAGAACTTTATACAAACAGAATGCGTGAGATATGCAACGCACGATTTTCAATAATATCCACGCTAATCTTAATCATCGAGAGTCCATTGAATTTTCGAAATTTTGTATTTCATCATTTCAATAGAAACCACACAACATCAAACCATTATTACGATAAAATCAAAATATTATTTTTGGTAGGTAAATTGTTTAAATTATATAGTGTATTATTAAATATATTTAAGTGTATAACAGTACAACACATAATTTTAATGACAAAACCAAATATTTATTTAAGTTTTAAATTGTTTCTAACCTCATAATTTGTGGGAACATTTTGTGGAATCAATGTAAATAAACTTTGTTTTTGTTAAAACAAAAAAACAATGTACACTAATATTTTAACAAAATCGCGACACAAGGAGAGAAGAAAGCAAAAAACAAGTGAATAACTGAACATGTCGCGAATGATGTGTAACGTGATCGCGATATGACCAAAGCCCTCGTCGCGTTGCGGCTGGCGGGCGGCGATATGTCACTCACTCGATCACACGTGACCGACTTTTATTACCAGAGACAAAAGTGTCGAACGCGTCGCTAAAAACCAACCCCACTCGATTGCGCAGATAAAGCGGGAACAGCAGCGAGTGCAACGTTGAAACGAACATCGATGCCCGCTGCTGCCGCCTCAGCCACAAACCACAACGACAAACCACCGCTACCACCACCAACAACGATCAAGAACCTCTGACTCCCAAACACCCACAATCGCCATCACCTCCCCCCAGCGACACTGACGCTGACATCTCACACTCCTTTTTTTGATTCCAGCAACCACTAGAAGCCGCCGCCAATGCCGTTGTCTATCGGCGATCGTCGTCGCAAAGCCAAAAGGGTAACTCCAGCACCTCGACAATGGCCATTGAAAGCTCCACTCGCTACTCTCGCATTGTGCTAGTTGAGCGGTGGTGCGTTCAATAAAAAAGTATCGACTGGATTCATCGATTCAATTACATCGCATAAAAGTCACTCTCAAAAACGACCCATTTGACTGTGGCCGACGACACCGCCAAACAGATGCAAACTAATAGCCCGCACTAATGGCTACTGGTCTGCTCGTTTGTCGACTCGTTTTTCATTTGTTTCGTTTATTCCGTTCACATTTGTCGCATTTGTTTGCGTCGCCTACTTTGCATCATTGGGCAATGATGTTGTACATGTTTTTTGTTGTTTTGTTTTATTGGGAGCATTGAAAACTTGTTTATTGTCTCAATGTGAACGACAACATCGAGAGTGTTGGTTGCAGCTTGCTTGTACACAACACCGAAATGCATTAACGCACATGTCGCCCATTACCAGAAGAGTATCAACATCCTCGATCGATGAAGAAGTTAACATCCCAACAATCCAACAACATTTCAAGTATGCACAATGCACATAGTTTGGATGGTGGCCCAAAACCCATATTCGAAAAGCCAAGCAAGCAAGCACTCCAAGACGAGTAAAGTGTAGGGTTCGGAACCTGATAGCTCCGAATGGATAGCGGATAACGTCCAAAAGGCAAAAGGAGTGCAAAGGAGAA